>PITA01032561.1:0-13812 GCA_004023965.1 Spilogale gracilis
AAAGAAAGAAAAAGAAAAAGTAAGTTAGTTACAGGCCCAAAATGGCATCCCTTGGCCCAAGTCAGTAAATCAGGACTTAACACCTCCCCTAACCATAGTTTCAGCCCCTCAGGAATGTAACCTTTAACCAGTCAACATGGGAATTCCTGGTCAGCATGAGACATTTACCGATAGCCTTCTTCCATTTCCCTTAGGAGGATGATCTTGCTTAAAATAATTGACTTTTTGCCAATAATTTCCTTTTTTTCTTTTGCTCCCTCTCTGCCTTTAAAAACCTTTCCTTTTCTGTAGTCCTTTAGAGCTTCCTTCTATTTGCTAGATGGGATGCTGCCTGGTTCAGTCAAATAGATCTTTAAAATTTGCTCAGTTGAATTTTTATTATTTAACATATCTAAAATGTCTATCTCATATATTGGTGCCAGTAAGAATGTATAAGGAAAAGCATTTTGCACACCTTAAGACACTGAATCCATTTTGCCATACATATTTTATGTAAATATACTGTATCTGCCAAGAAACCAAAAAAATAAATGGATATACAGTAGGATTTTTTAAAAGTTTCTAACATAAAGTGATCTCCCTTCTTCACAAATTCTAATTTGTCAGGGTTCAACACCTTCAGTGAACTGTATCTATAGACCATAAAGACTATAAAACCAAATAAAAAAAATTGAAAACCTGAACCAGCTCAGATGAAAACAAATCTTTATATTTTTCTAAAATACCTAGGCCAAAAAGGCATTCTTCAACTATTAAGATGCATGAGTTCCTACACGTTGTAAACATACCTGGGTTGTCCTAAAATACTGAGTCCTTTAGGGGGCGCTCCACCTAGCCTCCACTTGAGCTCCGCTGCCGGGCTCTGGATCCACTGTGAACAGTGTGGCTTTCTGATGAGTCCCACCTGCAGGGCCTTGGTGTTCAAAGGCTGAAATCCCAGCAACTCTAGTAAGAAGCCATTGCATCCCTGCCTTATGGACGGGCAGGCAGAAGCACCCTGCTCTGGAAGGCCGGGGGCCGCGTGCCTGGGCTGCGGACTGCGCCTCTGTGGCGGCTCGCGGTCCATCTTCTGGACCTCCACTTCCTGCAAACTCCAGTGATCTTAATGCTCCAGAGTTGATGGGTGGCCAGGCTCTGGGATGCTCAGCAGGGCTTCCCTACGTTGCCCCAACTGATGAAGACCAATACTGACACTGTTTCCAACTTTTCTCCCTCTTCTCTGGGCACGGGACTGCCTGAATTTTCAGCACTCCAGTCCAGGAACGATGACAGGTGGACACTTGCCTTGCACAGCGGGGGGACGCCGTGGCGTTGCTGTGAGGGAGGGTGGCGGGAACGGACTGCGGGTTCTGGCTGTTGCAGGCTAGAGGGCAGGCGGTCCTAAGCCCTGCTGACGGCAAATCTGCAGGCAGGCCTGCATAGCCGCGGCGCTGGGTTCGTAGCTCCCAATAAGTGAAACGCCAGAAAGGGGCTGCCTGCACCCCGACATCTCCCTTAGAGCTGTGGACTCCTGTGGGGCTTGGCAAGTAATCACTCTGATGTTAACTGATGCCAACTGGAGAGCATTCACAGCGATTTGGAAGATCAAAGAAAATAGTTTCAAATTTTTAAGATCAGAGCACATGGCAGTTGAAAGTGCAGGAGAAAGCGTTTCCCCCTGGATTCGGTACCAACCCCCCACCGCGATGACTTCGGGGGGCCAGCTGATCACGGAGACCTCCGCTCCGGGGCACTCAGGAGGGGCAAGGCTAAAATGTCATCCAGGGCGCAGAGAACCCGGCTTGGGCTCTGCCTGTCACAGAGAGGAAGATAATGAAGGAAGGCAGAACCCCTCAGGTCGCCCCATTTCTGATCAATGGAGGACCACGGCCGCAAGCGGCAAAGCAGAGGAGCCTTCACGCCGCTGCCCGGAAGCCAACGATGACAGCTGCAGGCTGGAAGGGACCCGGACTCCCGCCGAGGCTCTTTGCTCTGACACTCCATTTTCCAAGTGAAAAAGCCAGGGTGTGTACTCTGACCAAGGGAGATATTCCAACTGTGATTTTCATGGAAAAACAAAGGGAGAAAATATTTGTAGTGCAAACTGATCCCGATGGGAAAGGAACGCGGTCCTGGGGACAGGCAGCAGGCGGACAGGGAATTGGCCGCAGCGGTTAGAAAGGAGTCTGTTCCAGGTTGCAGGGTTATGTTTGGAGGGATGGGAGTTCCAGCCACAGCAGGACAAAAGGGAGAGGGTGACATTGCCTAAGGAATGCATTCAATAAATATTTATTACTGAATAAATGAATAAATTAATAACAGTTCATGTCAGGCAAACAGGCAATAGGAGGGGCGGATAAACGAGCCTGTCCCAGGCTCTAGAAGAAAAAGGAGTCCTGTTCCCACGCTTTCCTCCTCCAAAGGTGGTCCCTCCATAGCAGCAATGGTCTCACCAAGGAGCTGGTGAGAAATCCAGAATCCAAGTCCTACCCTGCTCCTCAGATGACCAAACATACACTCAAGTTCAAGAACTGCTCTAAGGATGTGCCCGGTCACTGTCAATAGGAAGGACAGACGGGGCCCAGGGTTATCTGAAGCTGACTCATCATTGTGTGAGGGCTGTGAGGACAGGTGGTCAAATCACAAGTTTCATGGGGGACAAGCATAGAATAGGGACACAGAGAGACAATCAGAAGTTGAAAAAGATAGTAATAGTCACAGATTAAGTAAGAGACAGGTCAGGTACAGGAACGAAATAAACAAGAATGGGCAATATAAGGAATATCCAAATATTAAAAAAAAAAATCATAGTGTCCTCTGGTACCAAGAGGGAAAGAGAACTACACACACACACACACACCCCGGTTTTGTTTTCTTTTAGCATTCCTTTACAAGTTGTAAATGCTTTCTGGGGCTGCTTCAGATGTATGTAAATCTTTTTAAAAGTGAAAGAATCCTCTGGGGAGTTCTGGCTCCTAAGAGCGGGTTTTCTTGGGAGGCCACTGGCATCTCTTTGGAATGTGAGCATTGAGAGGATGGTGCCCAGGTTTCCCTGTCCCTGTGTGAGTTTAGCTTAGGCAACTGGCTCCAAGTTGTAACCATCCCTTTGTCATAAAGTTAATTTTCCTTTGCAGAAAGATACTTAAGAGGAGGTAAGGGAATGTATCTGCCCAGGTGTTATGAAGGACAAGGTTTCTTTCAGTCTTTGCAATTGCTTTAGCAACTGCCTGTGATCTGCACTGCAGTCTAGTTCCATCCTTAATCACCAATAAAACTGTGTCATTCTTTTCTATATTTTGTAGAGATAATTCTTTCAGGTTGGCAGGTTTCTTAAAATTACTTCCCCAACACCAGTCAGAAGGGGTGTGAAGACTGGGGAGTCTGTCGCCGCATCGCGTAGGTGAAATGACGCCCATGTAGGAGGCAGCCGTATCAAAGGTGGACTGCCGTTTCGTTTTTATTTTTGACAGTTGGTGATGTACAGTAGGTCTTCATTACAAGTCTTAAAATGGAATGAAAACTGTGTGACAATGGAGACGCAGGAACTGTTTTAGACAGAAGAATACAGTCCTGAGAAGGTAAATCTTTGGTCCCTGTAGTTCTAAGAGTCACAAATGATGACATAAGGGAGGACAACCTGAGTGCTCTGCTTTTCCCACCCAGGAAACTGCCCAGGAGGGCCTAGACTCACAGGGCCTGGAGGCACGGATTTTTGCAGGGGGGCTTGGAGCCGAGAGTAGGGTGGTGGGCAACACAGCTGCTGTAACCCTCTGGAAGACCGCTGTAGGCACTGGTTGTCCGTTTACTCATTCACGCCCCGCCATGCTTGCTGAACATCCCAGAGCATCAGTTTCAGCACGAGATGTGACAAGCAGAGCTGAATAAAGCTCAGGTCTTACCCTTAAGGAGCTCCCAGTTTGCTGTAGAAGAGACCAAACAGTGACCGTGGCAGGGAGTGACAAGTGTCCTAACTGGACCGAGCACAAGCAGTGATGACAAGTCGGAGGACGACCGGCTCTGGGGCAGGCCAGCAGCGCCTCCTGGGAGATATGACAGCGGGGCCCTGTCTGGAAGCTGAGAACCCGAATTCTGCGTCCTTGGCTCTCACATTTCTTCCCTCTGGCCTGGCTGATTCCTAACATCCAGATCCCCTCGGTCTTGGCTTACATCACCTCCGCCAGGAAGACTTCAGTGGCTGTGCAAGACCAGGAGAGGTGAGGCTTCTTTGTGCCTTCACAGGGCCTTGTGGCCCCCCCATCACAGTTATATTAGTCTTCAGTATCTGTGCTCATTTTCCTGTCTGTCAGCCCCACATCACACTGGGAGCTCTGGGAGGGCAGGGAATTTATGATGTTCCCCCCTCTGTGTCTCCAGCGCCTTGCATGGTCCCTGGCAGAGAGGTAGGGCTTCATAGTTACCTGCGAAATAACTGGAGGTTAGGTCAAAAGCTGTACTTGAGAGAAGGACTGGGAGGGAAGGAGGGGAGTTACGGACATTCTCAGTAGACAGAACAGCATGAGCCTAGGAAGGCAAGAATAACTAAGTATTATGTGTAGGGAATGACAAATATTTTAGAGTTGCTAGACCATACACTGCAAAGGAGAGTGGCAGGAAATAAAATTGGAAAACTAAGCAGAGACCCTGCTTCAGTCTCATGGTAAATGAAGTCAAGTGCCCTCCATTGATCTCTGTTTCCCTTTGGCAGGGTCTTGAGGATTGCTCATTGAAGCTGACATTTGTCTCCTGTGACCACGGTACAGACCATTCTCCCTACCAAGTAAAGCAGCAGAGATGCAACATTAATAGCAATTGAAACAAATATGGTGACCCTAACCACAGCCCACTATGAACGCCGGAGGACCCTTCTCCGGAAAGGGTTATCCACACCAGAGGGGACCCGCATGCCAACAGAGCCCAGGAATCCGGTACAACATAAAATCACAGATCTCTAACTAGTACCTAATTTGTGTCAAGTTGCAGAATGTCTAAAAAGACCCTGCCACTAGGCATTTCCAACACAAGCTTGCTGATGAGCTGATTCCATGGTGGTGGAGGATAAGAGGCCAGCAGTGGGTTCCACTGACCTGGCCCGATTTTGAGGTTACTGGCCTCAAAGATGGTCTTGGGAGGAACCAGGGAGATCAGCCAGCTTGGTGCACTAGGATGGGGTGTTGACGAAGGGTTGGGGAACCTAAGTTCTCTTTCTTGCTCTGTTTCAAACGAGTTCTGTGTTCACTGACAAGTCATACACCTCTGGTTTTGAGATCTTGGATGCAGATGAGATCTAGGATGCAGAACTCTAAAATAATCAACGATTTTAGCATTTTATTACTTACAAAAAGCAGTACTGAAACTGATCCAGCAATCCCTCTGAGCCCAGATAAAATACAAGGGCAGGAGGGTGTACAGGGAAGTAAAACTTTGTATTTCTGCCATCAAGGGTCTTTCTACTTTAACAGTAAAGACAAAATCAACACACACGTAATAGAAAACAATTGAGCATGGACTCTTAAGGCAATCTGAGCTCAGGTAAGAGAGGAATCAGTTGAGAGAAGCTGAGCGGTAGGAATGAATTTACCTTTATCTCTTTTCCTCTACTTCCTTATCCTTTCCTATTCCCACAGTCAGAAAAAAACAACCATCACAACTGTCTACACTGATTCAAAACAAAACAAAACACAACCCTCAGTACACTAAGAAGGGAATTACTTTATAGTTGACAAAAATCTTTTATGAAAGGCCTGCAGCCACTATCGTATTTTTTTGTTTCAGTTCAAGGTAGTTTCTGCTCTCACACTTTAATTCTTCATTTTGCTGGGATTTCTAACAATGCAATGCAGCATGAAAATCTAATAAAAGTCACCAAGTTTGGAAAAAAAAAAAGAAACGCACGTGTCTCTTATTGCAGGAAATGTGATTGTCTCCACAAAAATACTAAGGAAACTACAAAAGGAGTAGTAGTACTAATGAGTGAATTTAGCAAGGTTGCAGGATAGAAGGTCAGTGTACAAAAATTGTGGTTTTATGTACTAACAGCAAACTTTTAGAAAATGGAATTAAAATATTCATGGCAGCTTAAAAGAACTTTCTGACTATTGAAAATATCCAGAACACTCTGAAAAGGCAGGAGTGATTCAGAAGCTACATGAAGAAATTTTCTGAAGTTGTGGAAATATTCTAGGTACTGTTATGAACAGAAGTGCAGATTATATGTATGCATTAGTCAAAACTCATGAAATTTTATATCTAAGATTTTTGTTTACTGAACATAAATTTTATCTAAGTAAATAATGTAAATCATATTGAACGGTAGTTGGTACATTTGCTTGATGTCGTCATATGGGATTATCAATCCTGAAATGACTTTTTGTGCATTCCAAACTTTAACAAATGAGTAATTGTGTTGAGAAAATGGAAACCAGGTTTCTCACTCTTATGTATTGTGAGTATTCTTTTTTTTTTAAGATTTTATTTATTTATTTGACAGAGAGAGATCACAAGTAGGCAGAGAGGCAGGCAGAGAGAGAGAGGAGGAAGCAGGCTGCCTGCTGAGCAGAGAGCCCGATGCGGGCCTCAATCCCAGGACCCTGAGATCATGACCTGAGCCGAAGGCAGAGGCTTTAACCCACTGAGTCACCCAGGTGCCTGTATTGTGAGTATTCTTCTGTATGTTTTTACATATGCACATATTCCCTAGATATTCTATTGAGATGGTCTAAAGGTCATGGCCTATCGGTAGCAATGAGTACATCATCAGCCCAGATCTTGATTTCTATATATCATTTTCTATTAAAAGGAATCAAGATTCTTTAGAATCAAGATTCTTATTCTCTTCCATTAAAAGGAATCAAGATTCTTAACATTGTCAACATCAGGACCAAGTGTCATTATGTACCTCCTATGGGGGATTTAATGTCACTTCTCTGCTATCTTGACAAAAACGCCCAACATAAATGTAGCCATGAGAAAAACACATGATAAATCCAGGACTGAGGGGAGGAAGTTATCAAGTCACCCTGAAACATCTTGTTTTGTCAGAAAATACAAACTTATTCAAAGAACGATGAGAACATTATAAAGGGACATCCGAGACAAGTTATAGCAACGTCACTGGCCAAATCTGTGGCACGTTAGGTACCAAAATAAGCATAATCATTACGTATTTTTAACTGTTGAATGAAATAAAAACCCATGAGTTTATACCAATATAAAATGGGAATAATTAAATGGGAGAAAAGGAAAAACTTTCTGTCAGTAGAATTGCAGCAGAGAGAGATATTAAAGTAGAAGGTTAGTGTTTGATGAGTAGTAAGATCTTCACATAGTCTCAAGTTATTTCCCCACAAAATACCCATTAATGATTGAAAATGGCACATTTATATTGGACCAACCTGGTAGGCATTTGCCTAAGTCAAGTGATAATGTTAACATTGCCAACATCAGAACCAAGTGTCATTATGTACCTCCTATGTGGGATTTAATGTCATTTCTCTGCTATCTTGACAAAAACGCCCAACATAAATGTAGCCATGAGAAAACATATGATAAATCCAAATCGAAATTATTCTACCAAATAATTGCTCACTCTCTTGAGAACTCTCAAGGTCAAGAAAGGTGAAAAAGGACTGACAAATGATTCTGGAGTAAAGAAGATTAGCCAAGAGATGGGACACATAAATGAAATGGGTGATTCTGGGCTGGATCCTGGACTTCAACAGTACTGGGGGAAATCAAGGCTTACACAATACTATTGGGGCAATTGATAACCTTTAAAAATGAATTAGAAAACTTACTATGGCAATATTAAACGTCTTTGTTTTGGATAATCTGGTGATGTGAGAGAGTGTCTTTGTGCTTAGGGAATACGCACTGATCTCGTCCTTAGGAAATAGGCACATGGAAGAGTCGAGAGACAAGTGTCTCCAACCTCTTGTCAGATGGTTCAGACATACATAAAATGATAAAACAAATGAGAAAAATGTCAACAAATGTCAAACCCAGGTAAAGTGTATTCAAGATTTCCTTATACTATTCTTGCCATTTTTAAATTTGAAATCATACCAAAAATAAAATCACCAAAAATGTGGCAGGATAATGATCATGTCTTGAGGGAAAAAGAAAGTAGGGAGATGCTTAGGGGGAAGGGCACAGAGGGGCACAGGGACATTTTTCACATGCTCAAAATATTCTGTTTCTGAGTTGGAATATTAGGCACATGGTTGTTTATCTTATCATTTTCGAAACTCTTACTGTATGTTTTTTTTTTTATTGTTACTTAAATTTTTTTTCCAGTGTTCCAAGATTCATTCCCCATTCCCCACACCCAGTGCTCCAAGCTTTAGGTGTCCCCAGTACCCACCACCAGGCTCTCCCATCTCTCTACTCCCCTCCCTCCAAGTCCCTCAGTTTGTTTCTGTGTCCAAAGTCTCTGTTGTTTCATTTTCCTCCCACTGTATGTTTTACACGTGTTTCTATAGGTAGGATTCCTTCAATAATAGAAAATGAGACACCAAGAGGATAAAGAACCAGCCAAAATATGACTACTTATTTATGTTAAAGTGAGGGCTAAACGCTAAGTCTTTATATTCTCATCAAGTCCATTTCTCTGCCAGGTGTTAGTGTTGTGAATCATAAAGAGGTCGGTATGTGTTTGGCCAGAGAATTCTGAAATCCTGACCTCAATCAGCCGTCACTGCCTACATGGTCCTGAAGGGAAACAGATGCAGAGAAAAATGTTCTATTGACTCACGAAACAAAACTTCAGTGCTGACTATGTCCTTGATCCCTAAACCCAGTGCAATATCTGGTGAGTAAACTGGACCAGGAAGAGAAGTTCTCTCTCCTAAGCTGCAGTCCCTAGACAATGTGAATGGCCCTTTTCACCCCCGTTCTCCCTAACTACCAAGTCCTGAATTTTGTGTGACCCTGAAGGCGACAATAGTTTTTAACACCACGGCAGGCCAGCCAGCAAGCATAACAAAAAGTCTCTCTGTTCGGGGGCGCCTGGGTGGCTCAGTTGGTTGGACGACTGCCTTCGGCTCAGGTCGTGATCCTGGAGACCCGGGATCGAGTCCCACATCGGGCTCCCTGCTCAGCGGGAGGCCTGCTTCTCCCTCTCTCGCTCCCCCTGCTTGTGTTCCCTCTCTGGCTGTGTTTCTCTCTGTCAAATAAATAAAATCTTAAAAAAGAAAAAAAAGTCTCTCTGTTCATATCCTGCTACATTCCATTTCTTCATAAAAGCTGCCCAATCAGAATCTTTGCTCTCAATCAAGTAAAAATGATACTCCAAACACCTCTGGAAATCAAATGCAGAAAAGGTTTAATAAAGGAAATGGAAATCCAAAAAAATCTGATATTTTTGAGAATGGAGTTCAAAGTGAGTTGTGAACTGGTTCTGGCTAATAGACCCAGGGTCTGGTCCTGCTTAAGGGTATCTTCAGACCAAGGAGACCACAGAGGCAGGTAGGTAATGAAGACCCACCTGTCCTGTAAATACAGACAAGGAATTCAAGTCTGTGATAACTTGTGAACAAGTCCAATCACAACATTTCTTCACCTGCTTTCTTATTATGTGACTATAAAAAGATATCAAAAATGCATTTAAATTTTCCTATAGAGATGGAATGTGCAAATCATAATGAAGGTAAGAATATGCTTATAATATATACTTATTTCTCACCAAAGAAAATGTGTCCCTATAGAGAATGTTCCATTTGGAAGTTTCAGGCATGTGGTGGTGGTGGGTTGAAATGTCCATGGTGGGTTCTTCTGGTTTTTCTTCCCCTCATATTATATGTTTATATTGTTCAACCTAAAGGTTTTCATACTGCTGTCTCCCCCTCCTCCTCCCTAGCCCCCCACCTTGCTCTTTTGTATGAAGGCGCAGCCTGGAAACTCATTCCAAACATTGTCATATTCCATATACTTAGAGACAAAGGAAGTGGTTGCCTAGCAACAAGACCCTGTTAGAAATTTTGAGCACTCTTTTACTTTCCATTTTAGGGCAATGCTCAGGAAGCTGTTTATAACAGGATCCAAGACTAGGAACTCTTTGTCTAAGAACTCTGTCTAAGGTGGAGGGAGAAGAGGAGAAGAGATGGGGGAGAAGGTGGAGGAAAGCAGTAAGGCCTCTCCCTGACAGTCTAAGTGGTATTCTCAATGGCAATGGGAATGGGGAGTCTCGTCCACAAGTGGGATGGAGCACTTCACTTTTCCATTCCCCTTTTGGTTCCCCCAATGTTTTCTGCACTTAGCATGGGATTCTAGTCAATGAGCTGAACTGATATGGGAAAGCTCTAAGGGATGCTGACCCTAGCTCTGTCAGGCATCCAAGCTCTCTTGTCACGAGGGCTTTAGGCAGAGCTTGAAAGTGGCAGCAACTTAAGATTTATTTTGGCTGTTATTAGTCCTCCTTAAAATATCTGCCAGCTCTCTAAAATAAATTTTAAAAAACCATAAGGAGTAATATGGAGGAGATATATAGGAGAAGGAAAGGAAATGGGAAGTGGGGTAAATCGAGGACGGAGACAAAACATGAGAGACTTTGGACTAGGAAACAAACAGGGTCTTGGAGAGGAGGGAGTAAGGGGATGGGAGAGCCTGGTGGTGGGTACTGAGGGCCCGTATTGCATGGAGCACTGGGTGTGGGGCATAAACAATGAGTCTTGGAACACTGAAAAAATAAAATAAATTATCTGCCAGTTCTATATAGGATGAATACTGTTGCATTTTAATTGATTTTCTATTGGGGACATTCTGATATTATTAAATATTTCATGATGATAGGGTTGTTCAGAAACATATGCTGTAGGTATCATGTGACTGACCTATCCATTCATAATTTTACGCTTAGCATATTCAGAACAATTTGCTTCCATTGTTGTTGTGTTTATGACTTTACTATTCTATAACTTGTTACATCTCAGAAATGTCTATAAAATCAGTGGCTTAGAGAATATGGAAATACCTTAAATATTTTAAAAAAATTTTAAAGATTGGAAATTCTTAATATATTCCTGATATTTATAAGCCAGTTGCTTCCAGAAAACTTGTACTAATTTATCAGCAAATATTATCTGATTTGATAGGCAATAACATGTTGATAGTTTTTTTTTTAACTATTATTTGGTTACTAGTTAGGTTAAATAAATTTTGTTTATAATCCATTTCTAAGCCTTCCTGAAGTTTCTGATCATGTTATTGCCCATTATTTGCTGTTTGAGTGTTGCCTTTATTGTTTCACGAAAGCTCTTTATACTCCCCACACATGCACACTTGCCCACCGGATAAGTCTTCTCTATATAATGACTACTGAAATAAGGAGGATAGGGGTAAATAGGCAGGGCTAGAGTAAAAGACATATTTATGGTCTTATCTGGTGAAAATATTTCTCTTAATTTGTGATTTTTCTTTTTACTTAATGGAGGTTTAAATTTTTTTTACTTTATGGGTTTTTTACGATTTTTAGTTTAGACCTATAGTTTATAACATCCCAGAGACCACAGTAATAAACACAGGCTCTGGTATTTGCATCCCTGAGTTTGAATCCCAGCTCTGCCATCTCCATGCTGTGTGATCTTGTTCAAATTACTTTAACAGCTCTCTGCCTTACCTTTCTCCTCTAAAAAATGGGCATGTTAATTGCACCTATCGCATGGTGGGTGATGAATTTTCATCAAACAATACTTAAATAAAATACAGAGAATTAAGGCTGGAATACACCAAGCACTTAATGAGTTAAAATAGTCAACATCATGTAAAAAATATCCTAATGTATTCTTTTGTGACTTCTTCCATAGCTCAGGAGTATATGTCCATAGAAAAATAATAAGGAATTTATCCATATCTTGTTTTATTCATTAATAATTTAATTACTAATTTTTAATGTGTAACTCACAAGAATTTGTTTCAGTATATGTTAAGAGGTGAGGTAACCTGATTTTCCCCCTAAATGTTCAATGTTGCCTTTTGTCAATTAATCCACCTTTTCTCATTGGTTTTTATGACTCCCTTCTCACTCACCAATTTTTAATATACACTTGAGTCTGTTTTTCAATTATTTGTTCTAATCTATTGTTCTCTCCTTTGATTTCTATCTTAGTGCCATGTTGAAAAAGATCAGTGCAAGTTTTATTATTTACTAGGTGAGTTCTGTTTGCATCATCTTCAAAACTCTTTCGCTATTTTAGACTGTAAGTAGTCCAGGTGATTATCTAGATCATTATGATAAGTAAAAATATTCCTGGGATTTTGAACAGTATTGCACTAATCTGTAAATTGATTTAGAGAGAAATGACACTTTTGACCTATTTGGTTTCCTAATTTACAAAATGCTTTGGATGTCTCAATAGTTTTGTGTGTGTGTGTGTGTGTGTTTTCACGATGCTTTCCACACATTTCTTAATATTTTTTTAGCAGTTAACTTTTCCCCCCTAATTATAGAAAGGACCTTCTCCCCTCGTATAACTAAATGTAGGAGGAGACAAGCTATAGTCCTAGTTCTCAACTCAACCTCACTTTTTTTTTTTTTCAACCTCACTTTTTTAATGTACATTATCTCTGTGTGTTCTTTTCACAAGACTGTTTGAATTCTGAACCAGGGACTGTTTACTTTCCAGTTTTTCCAGTTATTTTCCAAAGTTATTTTTTATGTAAATTAATTTTGATCGCATACCAGTGACATGTAAGGCTTACTTGCAGAGACAGAAGTGGTTCCTACTACGGAGTGGATATAGAAAACTGATTTAATCCCAACTATGACAAGAATGACAGAGAGTAGCTGGGGCAAGAGATGAGGGTCTAGCCTGGGGCCACAGCAGGCAATCTTTAGGAGGTGATATTAAAGTGAGCTCTGAAAGATGTAGGAATTAACTAGGCAGCCCATGGATGCACCTGGCAGAGGGCTGAGCCCACATGCAAGATGTTCAAGGGATCAAGATAAGATCTCTGAGGCTGTGATGCAGAAATGAGGAGTGAGGCGGAAGTGACATTGGGGAAGTCAGAAGAGGGGTCTGAGCCTTAAGAGGAAAATGGAAGTCACTTTGAGAAAAACCTAAAAACAGACCTATTCAAGTATCTAATACTACTATCTATCTCAATCTCTAGATCCCACCCCTTCAACCCCTGCCTTTGGAAACCAGGATTGTTCCCATGGTTATGCTGACATAGTCCTTGAAGAAACAGCATTGTAACAGTTAACGTTTCTTTAGAGAGAACATTTCTTCATAGAAGGAGTTAAGTCTTCTTCTCTAGATTCCTTGACAGAGTTTGTAGCCCTAGTCAAAGACTAACCAGGGAAGTCGGCCATGGGATGCGAAAGCCCTGAAAGCCGGCAGTTCCCATTAGTACTGTCTGGGGCAAACCTCAGGCTGTTTTGTAAAAATCCTTGTCTGTAGAACAATCACATAGTCCCTTTTGTGAAATCCAAAAATGATGAGTGCCAAATTGATTGATGAAATGTCACATCTCCAGCACAACCTAAAAGACAGCCTACCCTAAGACCCATCAATTGCACTAGATATTTACCCCAAACATACAGATGTAGTGAAAAGAAGGGGCACATGCACCCCAATATTCATAGCAGCAATGGCCACAATCACCAAACTGTGGAAGGAGCGTGATGCCCTTCAAAAGATGGATAAAGAAGATGTGGTCCATATATACAATGGAATATTACTCAGCCATCAGAAAGGATGAATACCCAACTTTTGCATTGACATGGATGATAACTGGAGGGGATGATGCTGAGTGAAGTAAGTCAAGCAGAGAAAGGCAATCATTATATGGTTTCATTCATATGTGGAACATAAGCAATAGCATGGAGGACCAGAGGGG
>PITA01032563.1:0-13808 GCA_004023965.1 Spilogale gracilis
TCTTTCTTTCTTTCTTTCTTTCTTTCTTTCTTTCTTTCTTTCTTTCTTTCTTTTTCTTCTTTCTTTCTTTCTTTCTTTCTTTCTTTCTTTCTTTCTTTCTTCTTTCTTTCTTTCTTTGAATATTCTTTTATTTTTCCCCTTGTAGGTGGCTGTCATCTTGCTCTGTGCCCACAGATTTATTCTTTTGTTTTTGTGGGTGGAGGGTAGTAAGAGAGAGAGGAAGCAAGGTCTCTGGAGTCTCTCTTATAAGGATACTGAACCAATCATGGCAGCCCTCCATTTCACAGAAGCCCCACCCTCATGACTGTGTATAAACCTAACTATCTCCCAAATGTTCATTGTCCAAATATCACACTGGGGCTTAGGGCTTCTACACAGGAATTTTTGAGGACATACTTCAGTCCATAGTGAATACCATGTTATAAAAATAACTATAAACTTTAGCTTCTTCTTCTTCTTTTAATATTTTATTTATTTATTTGACAGAGAGAGAGCACAAGTAGGCAGAGAGGCAGGCAGAGAGAGAGGAGGAAGCAGGCTCCCTGTCCAGCAGAGAGCCTGATTCAGGCCTCGATCCCAGGACCCTGAGATCATGACCTGAGCTGAAGGCAAAGGCTTAACCCACTGAGCCACCCAGGCACCCATAAGCTTTAGCTTCTTAAACTCTTTTACTCACACTACTCTAAAAGTATCCAGTGATTTAATTCTTAGAACACAACAACAACAACAACAAAATGAGGATTTTACAATACTCCAATACTGTTCCTTCTCATACACCATTTGGAAGCCATGAGGTTGAGAGTTAATCTCCCTGCTTATGCCATATGGCAGTAGAGATTATACACATACTCAATTCTGTCCTCACTTCTAAAAGCCACCCTTGTTACTTATGACCTTAATAACCTACTTTGCCCAATTCCACTGACCAATTTCATGTTGTATTTTTGTTAGAAAACAAACTCCCTCTAGAATGAGAATCTACCCTGAGTCTCTCACAACTTGAAGACAAAAGTGTGGTTCTTGCCAATCCTCCCATCCAAGACACACCTGTGTATCTATAGACTGGATCCCCATTCTAAAAGAAAGCCTAGGAACTGCTGTACAATCAAATCAACACCAAGTCAAAGTGAACAAAATGTTTGTGCTCCCACATCCTTGTCCTATAATTTACCTTTTGGGGGATCTTCAAATTTCAGCCCTTATTCAGGTCAGTTTTCCTAGGTCTGGTATTTATTTTTCCAGTCCCCTTTGACCAATTTTATTCAGGAACAAAGATACCAGGAATTCAAGATCATACAAATCATGACACAGTTTTATATTTCCTACCATTTATCCTTTTTTTTGGGGGGGGGTCTCTTCTCGACTGTCTTCTCATGCATTTCTTGTAACATTTCAAAAAATAGAACTTTCAGAGGAAATTCATCATTTAAATTAAAGAGAAGAAAGAGAGGAAATAGTAATCAAAACAAAGAGGCAATCCACAGAATGGGCGATGTTTGCAAATGACACTACTGTCAATGAGCTGATATCCAAGATCTATAAAGAACTCCTCAAACTCAACACCCTCAAAAAAAGATGATCGTGTCAAAAAATGGGCAGAAGACATGAACAGACACTTCTCCAAAGAATACATACAAATGGCTAACACACACATGAAAAAATATTCATTATCATTGGCCATCAGGGAAATTCAAAATCACATTACAGCTGTTAGAATGGCACAAATTGACCAGACAAGAAACAACAAGTGTTGGGGAATCTGTGGAGAAAGGGGAACCCTCTTACATTGTTGATGGGAATGCAAGTTGTTGCAGCCACTCTTTGAAAACAGTGTGGAGATTACTTAAAAAATTAAAAATAGAGCTGCCCTATGACTGAGCAAAGGCACTACTGAGTATTTACCCCAAAGATATAGATGTAATGAAAACAAGGACCACATGTACCCCAATGTTCATTGCAGCAATGTCCACAATTGCCAAACTGTGGAAAGAGTCAAGATGCCCTTCAAAAGACGAATGGATAAAGAAGATATGGTTCATATACACAATGGAATATTACTCAGCCATCAGAAAAGATGAGTACCCAACTTCTACATTAACATGGATGGTACTTGAGGAGAATATGCTAAGTAAAATAAGTCAAAGCAGAGAAAATTAATTATCACTTATCTGTGAAACACAGGAATAGTGAAGAGGACACTAGGAGAAGGAAAGAGAAAATGGAGGAGGGATTGGAGTGGGAGATGAACCATGAAAGACTGTGGACTCCAGGAAACAAATTGAGGGTTTCAGAAGGGAGAGGGGTGGAGGGATGGGTGAGCCTGGTGATGGGTATTAAGGAGGGTGGGGATTGCATGGAGGATTGGGTGTTATATGCAAACAATGAGTCATGGAATACTATATAAAAAAACTAATGATGTACCAAATGGTGACTAAGATAATAAAAAAAATTTAAAAAGAGAAGAAAAAGTGAACTAGGAAGATCAAAACAAAAGTAGGAAAACAACAATTCATCAAAGTCAATAGAGCTTAAATAAAAGAAGTACAAGTGTAAAAGGCAAGAATACTCAAATTTGGACAAGTTATTTTACTACTAAGATCTATAAAATGAGAATGTGTCAGGGTTGGGTCAGGAAACAATGAGGTGCATAACCAGATCATTTATGGGAGTTCCTCTGAGTCCTTGAGTCTCTCAATCTAGATATAAAGTAGTACAGGTGTAAATCTCCTTTCCTCATAAGAAGAGTTATAGCAGCTAGACTTGGATGTGAATGGCGTTAAAGCCTATAATATTAACAGCATTCATCTTCAGGTTAGTCAATCCGGTATTATCAAAATAATTTTGAGGTAATAGTTTAGATGCTTGGAGAATGAAAGGTGTTATTTTACAGTTAAATTGCTTTCTTAAGTTCTATTTAGTGGCATTTTATGGGCAAAAGTTATTTTTAAAGAATTTCTGTGGAGTCTGAGAAACAAACAGGGTTCTAGAAAGGAAGGGGCTGAGGGGATGGGTGAGCTTCATGGTGGGTATTAAGGAGGGCATGTATTTCATGGAGCCCTGAGTGTGGTACATAAACAATGAATCTTGGAACACTGAAAATGAACACGTTAATTTAAAAAATATAAAAAAACCAAAAATTAAAATAAAAATTAAAAAAAAACACCCTAATGGTCACCAGAGGGTGAGAGGATGGTTTAAATAGGGGATGGGGATTAAGGAGTGCATTTAGCATGAGCACCAAGTGTTGCATGCAAGTTTGGAATCACTACATTGTATACATGAAACTACTATTCTGCTGTACACTAACTAAATGGAATTGAAATCTTAAAAAAGAATAAAAAAAGAATCCCTTATATTCTCTGGTGTAGTTAATGGATTATACTGCACCAAGTTTCTAAATGTCATTGTCATAATAAAGTAGAGTAAAGGGATTGTTTAATAACAACTATTTCCTAATAAAAATAATAGATAAGAGGTAAACTTGTAACAATGCTTAAGAATAATCAATATTTGGAAAGATTGAGAAAGATAACACAGACATCGTCCTTATTTTTATTTATTTTTTTCTTTTTCTCCTACTTTTTCTTTTCCTCCTTCTCTTCCTCCTACTCTGTACCTCTCATAAATCAAACTCATTTTACTAGTGCTAAAATAAACCAAACACTGATAAATAAAATAAATTTGCTGTGGTAATTGTCCTACATTTTGGTGTTACCAATCTTACATTTAGTTGTAAAATCAATGAATAATCAATAAAATCAGTAAATAACCAGTAAAAAAAAATCAACAAATCATCATTATCATCCTCTTCCTCTTTATCATCATCATCATGATTATCCCTGATGCTGGCAAAGGTGATGTAAAATAAAGTGTGGGTGGGAAAATTAGTACAATATTTTGAAAAGCCTTTTGGAGATATGTATTAATAAAATAATAAAAGCTTATTAAATTTAGATGCAGCAATTACATCTGAAAATCTATCTGAAAGAAATAATCCTAATTATGGATATATCATTATATTAAAAAACATGTAACATCGTTATTTATAGTACTAACAAACTTGAAAAAACTTATATGGCCAACAAAATTGGAATAATTAAACAAATTATAGTATATATACTCCGTGGAATATTATACAGGATTTAAACTGAATGATGTTATAAATTATATTATAAACATCTTCCTTATTAAGGGAAACTGCAGGATAACTACTGCATATAAAGTATGATATGATTATAACCATGTTAAAATTGTTCATGAAAAATGAATCTAAATAAATATATTATCACTATAGAAGTTAGACTGTGGAAGAGTTCTTCCCCTCCACTCATATATTTCTGTTTTACAAATTTTATTTGATGACTCTGAATTGATTTTTTTTTAAGATTTTATTTATTTATTTGACAGAGAGAAACACAGCTAGAGAGGGAACACAAGCAGAGGGACTGAGAGAGGGAGAAGTAGGCTTCCCGACGAGCAGAAAGCCCGATGTGGGGCTCGATCTCCTGTCTCCAGGATCATGAACTGAGCTGAAGGCAGTCGCTTAACCAACTGAGCCACCCAGGGGCCCCTGAATTGATTTTTATAGTAAAATAAAAATAAGCATATTTTTGGATGAAGTTATTTTGGAAATTTTCACATATTATGTTGTGAGTAAACAACTTAGCAGAGTACTAAGCACATAGGGAAAGCAGAAAACTTAGAGACATCATCCCTCTTCTCAATGACTCAACACCAGGAAGGAGATACAGGTATGAATCCAATTAAATATAAAGTAATGTTAATTTTTCAGGAGTCCACAAAGTCAATGTAAACTAAGTTCTTTGGGACCCCTGGGTGGCTCAGTTGGTTAAGCCACTGCCTTCGGCTCAGGTCATGATCCTGGAGACCCGGGATCGAGTCCCACATCGGGCTCCCTGCTTGGTGGGAAGCCCGCTTCTCCCTCTCTCACCCCCCCTGCTTGTGTCCCTTCTCTGGCTGTGTTTCTCTCTGTCAAATAAATAAAGTCTTAAAAAAAAAAAAAAAAACTAAGTTCTTTGAGGGTACAATGAAGGAAAACATTAGTTCTAAGAAGTGTACTCAGGAACGGAGATCACAATGAAATTTAAGATAGCATTGTTATGAAGGGTACCATTCCCACTGATGTGATTCTGAATAGTCAGTTCTGGAGATAGTTGTTTCACAGACGAAGCCCCAGGCAAGACTTAGGGGTTATGTTAAGGGAAAACAGGATTTATTGGTTTGATGGGATGCATTCTCAGGAGGTACCGGTTTCAAGGACAGCTGGAGATATGGTGCACACACACTGAGGTGGGAAAAGTGTTAAAGTGAGTTAAGAACACAAAGAGGCAATTTTAAGAGGCAATAGAACATGCAAATGGAAAACGGAAGGGGATGAAAAACACATTCCTTTGTAATATACACTACATACGCTTTACTTTAGGTTATATACCTGAGTATTAACTACTTAGAAAGTCTTTTACCACGGGGAAGGCTGAGAGGTACAGCATGTGAAATGGGAGACAATAGCCATGGAAGTGACTGAGTCCTAGCCAGTCAGATATATGCAAATATATTGTGTGGAATTTGCATTAAAGCCCTATTTTAGGAAGTTGATTTACCTGACAAGAGGCGCCTTGTGTCTTTTCCCCTACCTTTGTCTTGCCACATGGACATGGTAGCAGGAAGCCTAATGTGCATTTTGGACTGTGAAATAATCTTGAGCATGGAAAACTGTGTGAGAAAAAATAAAGGATCAAAGTGAAGACACCAGGCTTAAACTGCCCACCCCTCAGATTTCTTTCATAGAAAAGAAAAAAAAAAGTCTTTCAGAAACCCTGTTATTTCAACATCCCATTTTTTTGCATGTAGATAAAATTTATCATAGCTATTAAAACATATTTACTGAACTATTTTTTTGGCACAGTATGTGCCATACATACATACATGCATACTTACATATAAATTCTGCCCTTTTAAAGAGCAGTAAATAGAGGATTAAAGAGGCTAAATAAGGTGTTCAAGATCAAATCATATATGAGTAGTGTGAACATAAAGCAAACCCTCATCTTCGGGTTACCAAAGCTATGGTCTTTATACAACATATATACTATTTGTTATTTTAGACCTTTCTGATAATTTTTCTTATTTAAGGTTCAAACCAATTGTATTTCCCCTTTGTAATTAGCTTTTAAGTTCATTTGAATTAAATAATAATAATGAAAAAGCATAAAACATCCTACCTTCTAGTAATTCATTTCTACTCATATTTGGTGAAAGCAGGTCATATATCTACTTCTAGTTTTGGAAGGTGCAGGAATGAATGAGCAAGTCTTCAGTATCTGCGAAGAGACAAGGAAGTGATTTACCAACAACCCTAATAACTAAGCAAGATTTTTGATCTAGTAGCAGGTTAGCTTCATAAATGGTTGTATTCATTTATACCCCCAGTGCTAATGGTACTGAGCATCTTTTCTTTCCTTTTACTCAATCATGCTGATTTCAACCCAATAGGCAAACCATATCTCCCTACATTTTTATTACTTTTCACTTCTTTGATGATTATCAGGGCAGAATATTATATCATATCTGTAAAAGTCATTTGTGTTTTACTTTCAAGTGTCTAATATTTTATGTTATTTAACTTTTTTTTAAGATTTTATTTATTTGACAGAGAGAAACACAGCCAGAGAGGGAACACAAGCAGGGGGAGTGAGAGAGGGAGAAGCAGGCTTCCCGCCGAGCAGGGAGCCCAATGTAGGACTTGATCCCGGGTCTCTGGGATCATGACCTGAGCCAAAGACAGTCACTTAACCAATTGAGCCACCCAGGCGCCCCTATTTAACTTTTTTAAAAACTCTCTTCTCTTAATAGCATTGTTGTTAGAGGGCAGGGATGTCAAAAACAAGCTAAGTTTGAATTCTAACTTGAACACTATCTGTGGAATATTTGTTAACTTTTTCAAATGCACTATGCTTCATATATAAATATATAATATGGATTTACATATAACATATAGCATGGAATATAGGGTATAGCATAATTTATTAAATATATTTAATCTGCTTATAATTTTGAATTTTATAATTTTGAATTTTATATTTTAAAATTTATGCATTTTTATTTTATATTTAAATTTTTTCTCCTCTTAATTATATGTGGATATTTTTCCCCTTTTAATTATATATACATTTAATTATACATCCAAGGATGTCTATTTATACAACTATTCTCATAAGACAGTAATTTCTTTTGCCATTTTATTTATAGAAATACTCAGCAACTTTCCTAAAGTTTGACTACAAGTCTATTATTTCTATTAATATGTTCATGATATTTTGATAATATTTTTTCCTATTTTGCTTTTTATTTTTCTTGTCAGCATGTAATAAAGCAAATCTTTATATACATTATTTTTTCATGTGAATATCTTAATGAATAATTATTATTCTTAATTTTGTAAAGTTAATTATCTTTGCTTTCTTAGGCATCATAGCATCTATAAGATATTCAATTATAATTTGCCTCTTCATTCATACCACTTTGCCCTACTTATCTTTTTCCTGAGAGTATCTCCAGAATAATATGACTACTTCTAATATCATTTTAAATCTTCCATAGCCTGGCCTTTTTTCAAATCTTTATATTTCTCTTTATTTTCTCTGACTCCTACCCTTTATATCTATCTGTGTGCTTCTTTATTTACCATCATTTAACTTACAAATAAATGTGCTCTGATTCCCTGAAGAATATAAAGTAGATTTTTTCCAATGTTATATTCATTTTCTAAACTAAAATTTAAATAAATATCCTTGAATCTATTTAGAAATAGAAGCAGGAAGAAGACTTTCTCCCCTCTGCTGGTATCTTTGCCTCTACCTGCTGCAGACAAGATAGAAAGTGTGTCTGGTTCTCCAATTATAACCAGCCCTCCCATACCATCCATGTTTCCATTAAGAAGAGTTAAGCTTGATACAAGGATTTGGCCTGCCCTGAGATCAAGAGGTTAGCTCCATCCCCCTGTATTCTAGGGAAAACAAACAAAACATGGCATTCAATTTTTTTCAGTTCCATATCATAACTGTGAGGAAATACATTGCCTCAGAAGCCTACATCCTCCTGATAAAATCTATGGTCCCATTGAAGACTCACCTCCATTTTCTACCTCTGGGTCCCCAAGACTTATCTCCTGCATTATTCCCATACCAAGTCAGTATTTACAAGAAGCCCAAGGTGCCTTGTCACTCCCTTGTTCCTGGAATCTGGACTCTAATTGCTCACTGGGGCATACCACCCACCTTGTCAACATTCACTTTTGTTTACTCCAGTTTATTTCCCTTCCCATCCTTCATCACCATTGGCAAGTCATATATTTTCCCTATTCATTTATTTCTCTCCAATAGACCATGAGCCCCATTAGGAGAGAGATATTTGTCTATTTGAGTCATGTCCATATACTCATGGCCCAGAAACGTACTAGGGTAATGGTAGACAGTCAATAAATATTTGCTGGTTGTTGAATAAGTCAATTAGCGAATTTACTTATTGTAATAGAATCTAGTTTGTATTTTGTTTTTTATTTATATTTTAAAAACATCAGGTTTATTTTGAACTGTTATCAAAATATAACAAAAGTATATTTCTTTGGGTTTGCTTATTTATTGAAATAGCCTATGAATCTTGTTTTAGATCTTGGGGATCTGTAGTGTGGATCTTTTTTTTTTTTTTTGGTGCAAAAAGGTGGTTTTATTGAAGCACAGGGCAGAAAGAGTTGCACTGGGGTCAGGAGAAATGGCCCGTTATATACTTTCAAGTTGAAAGAGGGTTTCGAATAAGACTAGCCTCCAAGATATTTTTGGGAAGCAAGATTTCCAGGATCCTGAGGGGGCTAGTTATTATTAGGAAAAGGTCATTTGTTACTGTTTAGTAAACACTCAGTCATGAGATGCTTCAGCTTTATATCAGTGGGTCATAGGCTTGAAGGATGATTGCCAACAGGCATCTAGGAGAGCGGGTAGGTAGAGATAAAGGAAGTTTCCAAAGGCATCTTGATAATGTTAAAGTAGATCCTTGGGGATTCTGGATCTGTGGGTTGGGCTAAGATTGCATTTTGCCTTTAACAAAGTACTAACATCAAGGCAGCTAAGGTCCAAGAGGGATGTCATTTCTGCATGTTTTAAGGACCTGTGAGAGGGCTGTATGTAGTAAGGAAATCAGATTTTTCTTTTGCCTTTGTTTCCCACATCAAGAAGACCTGAGTTTACATTTTCTGTTGGACCACATACCTATGGGCTCATGTACTCTTAAGCAAGTCACCTAATGCACCTAACAGCTTGACTCTTATCTTCTGATTTGCAAAAGGGGATAATTGTTCCTACTGTTGTGAATATTAGGAAAGAGAAAGTATATATATATAAAGGAAAGAGAAAGTATATATATATAAAGCGTACTGCCTGCTATGTAGTGTGGATCTTTTATTGATTGTACTTCCTATGGGGACATTAGAGGGAATTGCACAATGGTCAAGTTCAGCAAACTATCTGATTTCACTAAGCAGAGTTTAGTAGAGTCAGTTTTAATTTACCGTTATTGTTGCTGTCAGTAAAATGGCAACACAAGAAGTCTTGAGTCTTAGTCTTAAAAGTTTGTTCATCTCAGACTTTTTTTTTTTTTTTTTTTTTTTTTTTTTTTTTTTTTTTTTTTTTTTTTTTTTTTTTTTTTTTTTTTTTTTTTTTTTCATCTCAGACTTTTTATAGGAACATGCTCTCTGTTTGTTCATTGTTGCTGGCATACTGGAGCTTATGAAAATATCTAATCCACTGGGAGTTTCTCATCCAATTCAGTGTCTTCTCTGAAAATAAGAAGATGTGTAGAAGAAGTTCCATTTCCTTTAGGCTTCCTGTTTGGGGTCTCCATGAATTAGTTTCCAGATCAACAAAGAAGGACATGGTCAGTTTATTTTTTGGTCAGATTCAGACAAGAGTTTCAATTTATATACTCACTATCCTTTTTCATTCTGGTTTTTAACCTGAGTTTCTGGTTCCCACTAGTCTATTTCCGGGTAACACAATGGAATGGGAGACAGCAAACCTCAGCAACCTCCTACCTGCTGCAGAATGCCACGTATCCTCTGAAGTGATGTTGTTTTGTGTTAGTATTTTTCAGCTGATCAAAAAAATAATAAATTAAAAGGTAAATCTTCTAAAATTCATTTTATTTTGTTTAACTTTGGCCATAATCAGACACATATATTAGAAATATGCAATGAGTTAGCTTGTTATAGGAGGAATTCTTTATTCCAAAGGAGAATGTCAACTCTAAAAATACATTTTACATTTTATTTTCTTTTATGTTGCCTAAAAACATAGGAAGTACTAGTTTTCCCTCCCTCATTCCCTCTCTCTGTCTGTCCCTCTCCTTCCCTTCCTCTTTCTCCTCCTGCCTCTTTCTGTGTCTCTCATGTCTGTATTTATATGTATTATCTTCCCATCTGATGTGATGGATTCTAGTCCCTGACTTTTTTGAAGGTGCTAAAAGTAATCATGTTGATAATGATTCTGATTGATCTTATTGATGCTGATAATCATATTCCTTCAAGTTACCTTGATTTGACTTTTTAAAGCGCACTGTTGAAACAATATGCATTCAATGATTTGTATGACAAATAAATTATCAGTTTTGAAGTATTGAATGCCCAATGAAATGTAACCATGCTGTTTCAGAGAAATTATGGTTACCATGTACTTTTTGTTTAAAAAGTAACTCATAATTTCTGTTTAGTGCATCAAATTTTCTTAGTACTTACCCACTGCCCAACACTTTGCTTTCTATGTTGCTTTCTGTGGGACACGAAGAGGAAGAAGAGACAACTCTTTGTCCTAAAAATCCCATGGTTTGATGTATTTGGATAAATGAGGGACATTAATGGCATCTTCTTCACTAAAGTGTATGTCTCAAGTGTCAGAGGAAAGATTCTACAACAAACACCTTCACATTATGAGGTTTCTACAGGCCTAGACTCCTCTCTTCTGATTTTAAGCTTCTTATTTTACTGGATTTTCTAGGTTTTGTCTGTCCACCCCATAGACCAGCTCTACTCTTTGTCCAATCAAAGCATGTGTATATATTTCATGGCACTGAATTTATCACTAGTGATTTATGTTAGGCAGCAGAGACAGACAAGTGTTCAGCGTTCCTGGAATGAGAGATTCATTATGGAACATCAAGGCTAGAGTATATGATTTCTTTTTTTTTTTAAAGATTTTATTTATCTATTTGACAGAGAGAGATCACAAGTAGGCAGAGAAGCAGGCAGAGGCTTTAACCACTGAGCCACTCAGGCACCCTAGAGTATATGATTTCTTAACCCAGAATGTTGATGGTGGTGGCAGCTCATTTTTCTGACACTTGTATGCTAAAGCTCTATTTAGGAAAGATATAGAAAGCTTTTTAATCTATAAAAAGTTACATTCTGAACTAGAGTCTTAGGCACTGATAGTGTAAATGTAGAAATTCCAAAAGTAATATAAACATAATTTCATGACTGATAGGGTACAGAAGATGAAGAAGAGAGAAATAGATGCTATCTTGAGGGTTTTTGTCTTAATTTCCTTAGTAAATGGATCCTATTAACTAAAGTAGGGAATAAGGAAAAAAAGTGAGGAGATGGGGAATAATTTAGGGCGAGTATATGCCCATTTTAAGCATGTAAAATTTGAGTTTTTAGAGGGTTATTTAAATGACAATATTAAAGAAAAAGTTATATTTAGAAAAGGATAAATCTTTAAGAAGAAATCAGAGCTAGAGATGAATAAGTGGGCCTCATCTATATTCAGTTACTAGTTATGTAAAAGAGTGATTTGAAAGAGTATGTGGAGTGTGAACCATCATCATTAGTCCTTTTTTTTTTTTTTTAATGGAGACTGCAATGGGCTGAATGTTTGTGTCTCTCCAAAATTCAAGTTGAAGCTTAATTCCCAATGTGATGACATTTAGGGGCATGGCTTTGGGAGATGATTAGGTCATGAGGTGGAGCTCCCGTGAAGGAATTAGTGTCCTTATAAAAGAGACCCCAGAGAGCTCCCTCATCCTTTTTGCCATGTGAGGACCAGCAAGAAGGTGGCTTTCTATGAGCCATGAAGTTGGTCCTCACCAGACACTGATTATGCTGGAACTTTTGTCATGGGATTTCCAACCTGCAGAACTGTGAAAACTAAATGTTTAAAATTTAAACCACTCAGCTGAATTTTCTGTATGTTTGTTTCTTGGGTTTTTGTTTGTTTGTTTGTTTTTGTTCTATCAGTCCAAACAGGATAAGGCAAGAACACATAATATAATTAAGTTACTTGACCGTAGTTCTGTAGCAAATGGATACAGGAGAGCAGAGCCAGTTTTATTATTTTTACTATACTAATGTTAATTCTGAAAGAAGATCTGAAAGAGGATGATAAGCCTGCTGCTGCTGATGAAGATGATGGTAATGATGATGAGGTTGGTGAAATAGATGATGGCAATGATTATGAAAATGACAGTGGTAGGTTGACCACATTCATTGAACAACTGCCATGTGATAGTACTATAATAAATATTTTATATGCAATATCTTATTTTATATCCACAACTATGCTAGGTGCAAATTCCTTTACACCTAGATAATTATTACCTACATTTTACAGAAGAGAACACTCACATCCAGGACAACTATGAAATGGATCAGCCAAAATGCTAACTTTAATTTCTCTAACAGTTACATTATTTCTCTAGCCTCCATGCCATATTCTTTTACTTTCATCTGTCCATCCATTCACCTATCCAACCCATTATCTATCCAATGAAACAATATTGTCAGGTTTATTCTGTCTGCTGGTAATTAACCCCAAAGAATTTGAAAGTCCAGTGTAGAAAATTAAAAGATGATATTTTTTTGAGAAATTATTTTATATTTGGCTAATTAGCTATTGCCAAAATTGATTTGAATGCCCAGGATAGAATGCTTTACCTGGGGAAACATTATTATTATTATTATCCTAAATATTAATTATTACTATTTATTTTTATTTTTATATTTATATTTTATTATATTTATTTTATTTTTTATTATATTATTATCCTAATTTATTTAATGTTTGTTATTTATTTATAACATATATTTTAAAATATATTTTAAAAATATATATTTGTTGGGTGTTGAGTTTGAATCAAAAAATGGGCAAGAGACATGAAGAGGCACTTCTCTGTAGAAGATATACAAACGGCTAACAGACACATGAAAAAATATTCAGCGTCACTAGCTATCAGGGAAATTCAAATCAAAACCACTCTAAGATACCACCTTACAACAGTCAGAATGGCCAAAATTAACAAGACAGAAAACAACAAGTGTTGGAGAGGCTGTGGAGAAAGGGGAACCCTCTACACTGTTGGTGGGAATGTAAACTGGTGCAGCCATTTTGGAAAAGAGTGTGGAGATTCCTTAAAAAATTAAAGATAGAGCTACCCTATGACCCTGCAATTGCACTACTGGGCATTTACCCCAAAGATACGGATGTAGTGAAAAGAAGGGCCATATGCACCCCAATGTTCATAGCAGCAATGGCCACAATCGCCAAACTGGAAAGAGCCAAGGTGCCCATCAACAGATGAATGGATAAAGAAGATGTGGTACATATATACAATGGAGTACTATGCCTCCATCAGAAAGGATGAATATCCAACTTTTGTAGCAACATGGACTGGACTGGAAGAGATTATGCTGAGTGAAATAAGCCAAGAAGAGAAAGTCAAGTATCGCATGGTTTCACTTACTTGCG
>PITA01032564.1:0-13806 GCA_004023965.1 Spilogale gracilis
AAGAATATTTGTACTTAGGGCGCCTGGGTGGCTCAGTGGGTTAAGCCTCTGCCTTTGGCTCAGGTCATGATCTCAGGATCCTGGGATTGAGGCCGGCATCGGGCTCTCTGCTCAGCTGGGAGCCTGCTCCCTCCTCTCTCTCTCCCTGTCTCTCTGCCTACTTATGATCTCTCTTTCTGTCAAATAAATAAATAAAATCTTAAAAAAATATGTTTGTACTTCAAGTCTTTCAGTGATATATTTTCTCAAGCTTTTGTTTTAGAAAAAAGTTCACTTTACCTTCTGTTTTGAAGGATATTCTCAGTGGACATAGAATTGTAGATGAAGGATTGTTTTCTTTTCAGGATTTAGTAAACAGTTAAACCCATTATTGTTTGATTTGCAAAGTTTTTGATTAAAACTGTTTGGTTTTCTTTCATCCTTTGTATGTACACTGTGTTTTTGTTGTTGTTTTTAAAGATTTTATTTGTTTGTTTGTTTAGCAAGGGAGAGAAGGCACATGCAAGTGGAGGGGGGGAGGGAGAAGAAGAGGGAAAGAATCCCAAGTCCACTCAGTGCTGAGCTCAAGCTTGGAGCAGACTGGCTTCATCCCAGGACCCTGAGATCACAACCTGATCCAAAATCAAGAAAGTGACACTCCAACAACTGAGCCACCCAGGCAACCCCAAAAGGGGTTGTTGGGGAGAGATTCTTAAGTAGGCTCCGTGCCCAGTGGGGAGCCAGAAGGTGGTGGGCTCAATCTCCCAACCCTGAGATAATGACTTGAGCTGAAATCAAGTATTGGATGCTTAACTGACTGAGCCACCCAAGCACCCCTGCAATGTCTTTTTAACTGTGGTTGATTAAAAAAAAATTTTTTTGTTGTTTAGGGTTTTAATTTTTTTTTTTTAAGATTTTATTTATTTATTTGACAGAAACACAGCTAGAAAGGGAACACAAGTAGCGGGAGTGAGAGAGGGAGAAGCAGGCTTCCTGCCACGCAGGGAGCCCCATGCAGAGCTCGATCCCAGCACTCCGGGATCATGCCCTGAGCTGAAGGCACATGCTTAATGACTGAATTATATTTTTTTCAAATATTTTTTTTTCTTTTTCCTTTCCCTTCTATCTAATCTCTAGGCCTCTAAATAAATGTATCCTAGACTCTTTGCTCTTATCTTCCTTTTCTCTTTTTACTCTCTTTTTCCCTTTGTCTTCCTCCTTGTCCCCTCCCCTCCAACTTCTCCCCACTGTCAGGTGTTGATTTCTTCCTTTGTTCAACCAGGATAAATATAGATTGTAAGCCTGTTTCTGGATTGAGATTTATCTTTTTGGGGGTCTTACTAGTTTCCACAAGTACATTTGATTTTTAGATTGCAAACTGGGTTGGTATTATCTCTTTGCTTTTTTTCCTGGTCCAAAATTAGTGAAAGTTTGAATGTTTACTTTATTGTAGAGTTTCAGAGGGTAAAATGTACATGTGTTGTTTAATATGCCATTGTAACCTAAGAGTTTTTCCAGATTTCTTGTTACTTTTACTTGCTTTGAAACATTTACTGCATTAAGATTTGAAATATTTGAAAGGTAGTAACTCTTTCTAGAACTCTTATGGAATAAGAAATTTGGTATTTTTCTTGTTTTTTTCTTTTGTTGGGCAGGAAAGCAAGGGTTATTTTAAGCAATAGCGAAGTGATAATACAAAGCTCCCAGGAGGGGAAGGTACCTGAGAGGGTTGCCCTGATAGGATAAAAGCATGCTTTTAAAAGTGGTGAAAGATAGAAAGCTGTTCAGTGAATTGTGAAAGCCAACTTAACCATTATAATCAAAAGTTAATGTGTAATACAATGTGTACGCATGTCTTACATCAAGTAGAATCCAAAAGCCTAAATAAAGTACTAATCATCTTAGTTCTCTTGGAATGAAGTTATGCATGGTTAGAGTATCTGATGCACTTGGAACCAAACCAGGTGTGAATTATCTTAGCCCTTCATCACAACTAAGGATGTTTTGTCTCAGTATTTTAAAAAAGATCAGCAGTCATAGATTGTATTATTATCTCAATAAGGTGGAAAAGACATACGTCTGCCAAAGTATTTTAAGTTTTAACAGTGTTGAGGTATATAAATGAACACTCAGCTATGTATATCTACTTAGCAGGTCTCTGTACAAATATTGTAGAGAATATGGCATTTATTTATTAATATATTCTATCTAAAATCTTAATGGAATTTTCATTTTAAATTTGATGAAATTACTCAATCATGGACTGTGTGGATAAACTAAGCAATATCAGAAGTGCTGAGAGGAAAACACAAAAGGGTAATAGATGAATTTCAATACTAGCTTTAAAATATTTAAAAATTACAGGGCACCAGGGTGGCTCAGGGGGTTAAGCATCTGCCTTCAGCTCAGGTCATGATCCCAGCATCCTGGGATCGAGCCCCACGTCAGGCTCCCGGCTAAGTGGGGAGCCTGCTTCTTCCTCTTCCTGCTGCTCACGCTTTTTCTCAGATAAATAAAATCTTACAATAAAATATTTAAAAATTACAGTAACATGGTTTTGATGAAGAATTGTATCATTATGGAAAAGTAGTAGCCTTATCTCATTCTTCCTAAGGAGCTATGTAGTGTCTGTCCAGGGGAATTTTTCTACATGAACTTAATAAAATTTAACAATATTTAAGTCATTCATTAGATATTTCATCATTTTGCCTAATTTCCTACTCTTTTAAATTTTATTTATTTGACAGATCATAAGTAGGCAGAGAGGCAGACAGAGAGAGAGGAGGTAGCAGGCTCCCTGCTGAGCAGAGAGCCCGGTGTGGGCCTCGATCCCAGGACCCTGAGATCGACCTGAGCTGAAGGCAGAGGTTTTAACCCACTGAACCACCCAGGCGCTCCTGATTGCCTACTCTTATCAAGCATTTCCTTTTTAAAAATATTTTCGTGGATTAAACAGTAAATTTGAATGCCTGCTATGTTCTAGTGCTGGAGTCACATCTCTGATGTAGTAAAATGTCTACCTTTATGGAACTGGGTTTTTGTGCACATTTTTGAGGGGGGGGCAAGACCTTTAAATATATATATAATGTCAGATGCTAGTAAGTGCTTTAAAGAAAGATAAAGCAGAAAAGGGATTAATTTAGTGAAATGAGGCTCTTTAGTGTGAGTGGTTTGGAGGAAGTCTCACATAATATAGGCATGTATTTGTGTCAGTACATAAGTTAGCTTTTATAAAAATGTTCTCTTAACGTTTTCTTCTATTTTTAAGGAGGCCTTATGGGACCTGTTAGGATGATTTCATCTGGACATGAGTTAACAACAGATTATGATGAAAAAGCACTTCATGAACTTGGTTTTAAGGATATGCAGGTACACACAAATGTGGTTTGAGTTTTAATGATCTATAGTCATCAGTTGAATAGTTGAAGGTATCCTTCAAAAGCAGTTATTATTGTGTTTGTTTTAAGTGTTTGGGAAGTTTTGTGTGTGTGAAGTTATTTTATACTTAAGAGATTTAGTAAACCAAAACTTGATATGTCTAATTGTGTATTGTTTTCCCCTTTTGCTATTGTTTTTATAGATGGTATTTGTATCTTTGGGTGCACCAAGGAGAGAACGGAAAGGGGAAGGTGTTCAGCTGCCAGCATCTTGCCTACCACCTCCTCAGAAGGACAACATTCCGATGCTTTTGCTTTTACAAGAGCCTCATTTAACTACTCTTTTTGATTTATTAGAGATGCTTGCATCATTTAAACCACCGTCAGGAAAAGTGGCAGTGGAAGATAGTGAGGTGACTATATCATTCCATTTTTACAGTGTCTTATTTGTCTTTCTGTTGAGTGGAAAGACTGTTGTCTTTCAGTAATCTCTCTTTTTCAAGATTTTATTTGAGATTAAGAGTCCAAGTGTGTATGAGCAGACTCCCCATTGAGCATGGAGCCCATCACAGGGCTCAGTCTCATGACCCTGAGATCTCATGACCCAAGCTGAATCAAGAGTCAGACACTTAACTGGCTGAGCCACCCAGGTGCCTTACTCTCAGTAATCTCTTACCAATAAACTGCAGGAACCCATTTATTCATTCATTAGGTATATAAGTGCCTAATATGATCTAGGCATTGTTTTACAAGGATCCAAGTAGGCATGGTTTCAGCAAAGACAAATAATTGGTATGCCTTACACATAGCTTCAGGTAAACTAAACAGCTAAATTTTAGATAGAGGTAGCTGCTAAGACTAACGTTATTGGGGAGTAGTGATAGAAAGTCATTTATTTATATTATTTGGTCAGGGGAGTTTTCTCTGAGGGAAACCGTATAATCTGAGCTAAAAGGATGAAAAGGAGCCAGCAAAATGAAGAGAATTGAGGGATCGTTTCACACAGTAATCTCATTCCTGAAGCCCTTGGTATAAGGAATTAGGCAGGTCTCGCAGATGTTAGAGAGCTAATAAGTAGAATGTGGAGGGTAGTGAGATAGGAATAAGACTGCAAAGGTGAGTAGAACCAGACTGGCTTTGGCAACTTGTTTCCATTTTATTCATAGTAAGTTGAACAGCAGTAAACTATTTTAAGTAGAGGGAGATTTCTGATTGTGGTTTTCAAAGTAATAGATTTGTTTGGCAGGAATAGAACAAGCAGTGAGGAACCTAAAGTGCTAATCCAAGAAAGACTTGATGGTGCCCTGGAATAGAATGATGGGAATGGACAAATTAAGTTGATTTAATTGGATTGGATTAAGAGTGGGGATAGACTCATGTTCAGGAACAAGGATAACCAAAGATGGTGTCTAGGTTTCTGTCTTGAGCAACTGGGTATATTCCGTTTGAGAGGGAGAATGGATGCTCATGGGACGTTGAGTGGAGATGTCAAGGAAGCAGTTGGATAAATGAGTTTGGAGCTCAGAGCAGAGGCTTGGTCTGAAGAAATAAGATATGGGTAGTCATATTAAGATATGGGTAGTATTTTTATCAATACTAAAAAGATAGTATTTAAACTGAAGAGAGTGTATGACATGACCTAAAGGATTCAGTATTAGTTCGCTGACTTTTTAAAAATCCCTTTAAATGGACTTATCCTAAGTTCATTGCTGTGTTTAATGCAGTGAATTATTTTGGAATCGAGTGGCAATCAATGCTGTCGTTCTTTCTACTACTCTATTTTCCTACTATTCTTTAATCAGTTGCTCCTATTATTTATTTCTCAAGAATGTTAAATGACTTTTTTCCATGTTTCTAAAATGTGTTTGATCATGAATGCATGGTAGCTGCTGTTGAGTCCTCTGTTCCCATAGCCTTTTCTCTTGTGGTGGCACATTTTTAAATTCTTAAAAAATCTGGGGCACTGGGGTGGGTCACTTAAGCGTCTGTCTTCAGCTCAGGTCATGATCCTGGAATCTTGGGATTGAGCCCCACATCGGGCTCCTTACTCAGTAGAGAGTCTGCTTCTTCTTCTCCCTCTGCTGTTCCCCTTGCTTGTGCTATCTCTCTTTCTCTCTGTCGAATAAATAAATAAAATCTAAAAAAAAAATTAAAAACAATCTTTAAAATATCCTTCTTTTGTCCAAGCAGAATAATTAACTTCGACTTCTTTACTTTTTCTCATAAATACTTAAAGACCTTTTACTTCATGTCAGCCCTGTTTGGGCAGTTTAAAAGAGAGAAAGATAACTAGAAGAATTCTTCAGTTTTCTGGGAGGTGGCTGTGCAGTGTGTTATGGGAACATAGGGTGGGAACAAAAATTTGGGGAAGGTTTTGCAAAAGGGGAATCTTTTAAATTGGATCCAGCTGCTGAGGAGAGCAAAGAGAAGCATTATAGATTCACAGGAAAGTGAATGCATGTTTGAAAAACTGGGAGCATGTAATTGAATAAAAGACCGAAAAAGAGATTGGAATCTATATCCCAAAGGGCCATATGAGATTTTTCTTCTTTGTAAAATGGATTGCCATCATCATGGAAGATTTTAAAGGAACAAAATGAAAGCTTTTAAGTTTAGGTGTATGTGTGGTGGACGCATTAGAGAAAGACTGGACGTAAGTGGCGCAATAAGTAGGTCATTATAATAGTCCACCTGAGGCCTGAACCCAAGGGGAAGAATTCATTTTTTAGCAGATATTTGACTGAACTTTGTGGCAAATATGCTGTTGTCAGTGTGGGTCCTCTTTGTTGTCAAGACTGGTTTGGTCTTGCAGAAGGTTACAAAATAAAAACAAAGGGTAGGGCTTTTTAATCATAGCATCCCATGTAGTCATTTACACCTGGGTTTTGTTTTTTCTTTTTTTGCATAGAATACATCCTTTTTTTTCTTTTTCTTTTTTTTTAACTTGGTATTTATAAAGGAATGAATTCTTTTTTACTGAAGAACTTTAAGTGCCATTTCTCTAGCTAAATCGAAAAATGTTACTTTGGGTTGCTTTTCTTCATCAGGATTGAGAAGAGCAAAGGATACTTTAAAACTCCCAAGATTTGCTTGCTTTTAATGTATACTAGTTTTATATATTATACAGAAAGAACGAAACTTTTTATAGATAGAAGAATCTTCTGGCATCCTGTGGGCTGTATTTTAGTGAAAAAATCTTGGCAGCAGCAGTAATAGAATTATACAGATTCATACTCTGGAAAATTCTAAAACAGTAAATTTTAGCTTTAGCTGTTTATTTACCTCTTGAGGTTATGCTTTAATTTTTTTAATAAAGAAAGCTTACCTACTTATATACTTTCTGAAACATTCTTCAGGTTACTATTATCTCAGCATCTTAAAGAATTAGGGGCTCCTAGGTGGCTCAGTCGTTAAGCATCTGTCTTCAGCTCAGGGCAGGATCCCACAGAATTGAGCCCTGCATTGGCATCCTGCTCTGCAAACCTGCTGCTCCCCCTGCTGTGCTCTCTCTCTCTCTCTGTTAGATAAATAAAATCTTTTTTAAAAAAATTCAAATTCAGTAGGTAATGGGAAAAAGTAGGTTCTTTAAAATTGCTTTCCTCTTAATTCTGTGCTTATCTGAGACTGGAAAATAAGGTATGGATTAGCAGTATAAAAAAAGAAACAGGGGCGCCTGGGTGGCTCAGTTGGTTAAGCGACTGCCTTCGGCTCAGGTCATGATCCTGGAGACCCGGGATCAAGCCCCACATCGGGCTCCCTGCCCGGAGGGAAGCCTGCTTCTCCCTCTCTCACTCCCCCTGCTTGTGTTCCCTCTCTCGCTGTGTTTCTATCAAATAAATAAAATCTTAAAAAAAAAAAAAAAAAGAAAAGAAACAGCTGTACTCCTGTTCTGAAATGTAAGATCAAGGACTTAATTCACCATCACCAGGACTTTGTCCTAGTTAGAATATTGACCTGTAAAGAGGAAACAATTGGTAATGTTCTTGAAATTTATTTGAATGGCTTTGTAAAACAGTTGTTTTCACTTCTATTTGAAAAGCTTCTTGAATGAAGTGCCCAAATTTACAGTACTTTTTTTCCAAAAAGTGTTCGGTAACAAGTTGAAAACTTAATACTTTGTCATAACGATCAATTTATTGAATAAATGTATTTGTTATTTATAAATAATGAGTAAAATAATAAAAAACAAAGTTATAAATTGCTTACCATGAGACAAATGGTTCATTTCTCACTTTTAAAGTAAGACTGAGAAACATCAGATTGGTAAAGTTTCATGCAAAAAAGTTCAGCCTGAGTTTAGATTTTTTTTTTAGTGATCTGTCTTGATCAGCAGTTGTTCTTATTTGTGCAGAGCTTAAGATGTGAAGAACTTCATCTTCATGCAGAAAATCTGTCTAGGCGTGTATGGGAACTACTGATGCTTCTTCCTACATGTCCTAACATGTTGATGGCATTCCAGAATATCTCAGATGAACAGGTAAACCCACAAAGTCTTTTCAGTCTCCTAGGGGAGGGCACCATTTTACATTTTTCATGTGTATGAAATTGCTTGACCTATAGCCTCAGTAAAATTTTGCCTATTTAATGGGTAAAAAAGCATCAGTTCATTTAATGTTCATTTATTTGTTAGTGAGGTTGAATAATACAGGCCTAATTCAAGACCAAGATTGTTCTCTGAAATTATCTTTAGAAGACATAATTTGTCTTTATATTAATATTTTTTCATATTACTATGTGTTCTGAATATATTCCAATAGGGTCATGACCTCTCACAGGTGTGTTAGATGTTTTTGTAAAGATGCATTAAAATTAGATTAATTTTTAAAAAGCTATATAATAAAATGTTACTTTGTAAAGATACCAATAGTTAATACTTTTAAGTGCCAGTACTTAAACTTTTAGATGCCAAAATTCATGACTCTGAACTTATAGGATTAATAGAAAAACAGTATCCTAATGTTGTGTGCTAATGGTTTTTTATGATTTGGGTCTTGGCCATGTGATTTCAGAAGGTCCTGTATATCAGATGATTTAGATGTGAATAAGGTAGGCCTGGCAAATGGTGGTTGATGACTCAGAGTAGCCCTAATAATGTTGTCAAGGATGTACATAGTGTGAATATCATCTGATAAACAGATTAGAAAAGAATATTTTATGATTTATATATTTTGTATGTAACTTTTTAAATGTGTAGGTGTGACTTTATTAAATATACACTTTATTACTTCCATATCTTCAAAAGTTAATGCATTCAGCTAGACTGCACAGTGTTTTTCATTGGAAAGATGTGGAATTGCCTCATTTGTTGTGAGGGTTAACAAGATAGATTTTTTGTTTCCTGTGCTGCTGTTTGTATATGAATTTTAACGAAATTTAATGAATAATTGGTGTTTTAAGCATACCGTGAGTACCAGTTATACAGTTGGTCTTCATATGTTTGAAAATATTTCAGTGTATATGTAATATTTGAGTTCATACATAGCATCACTTTCTTTAAAGTTTATTTTGGGAAGGATCCCTTAGTAAGTTGGTTTGAGAAAACCTATGCTTTTTCTCTTTTTTAATTTAAGAGTAATGATGGACTTAATTGGAAAGAACTCCTCAAAATTAAAAGTGCTCACAAGCTATTATATGCCCTGGAAATTATTGAAGCATTAGGAAAACCTAATAGGAGGATAAGGAGAGAGTCAACGGTAATTGAATTTCCATTCTTATTATGAAATATTTGTATTTTTTCTGGACCTGAATTGCAGAATGTGTTATTTTTCAATTCTAAAATAATTATTTTCTCCTGCACCTTTTCTTCTTACTACTATTCCCCCAGGGAAGTTACAGTGATCTTTATCCAGATTCAGATGATTCAAGTGAAGATCAAGTGGAAAATAGTAAAAATTCCTGGAGTTGCAAGGTTTGGTCATACGTGTTATGCAGTGTATTGATAAAAATTATCTCTAACTTTTCAGAACTAAGTATCATAATTATTAATTGGTTTTAAGCTAATTATTACATTAAAGCCATTACTATTGAAATAAAGTTTAAAAAATGTGTATTACTCCAGATCACCGTTAAAAGGTGAGATTATTTAATGCCTCAGTGCTCTTGTTTTTAGCACTTAATTTGTTTCCTTTATTGGAATACTTTGTTAGGACATCCTAGTGTTTGCAATTAAATGGTCAATGGAATATAAAGATATCTTTATAGATATTTGTAGTTTTTTAAAAAATTTCTTGAAAATAAGATGTATGTTATTTGTATAAAGTTATTTTGGTTATTTAAATCAGAGCAATTTCCTAGATTAAACATAATAGTTTTACATAAACATACACACATATATCCGGTTATTGAATCAAAAAGCAGGTCTTTATGACATTTTGTAGCTGCATCTCTCTTACCAGTACTCTCACAATTGCTTTTAGTTTGTTGCTGCTGGTGGACTTCAACAGTTACTAGAAATTTTTAATTCTGGAATTCTGGAGCCTAAAGAGCAGGAGTCCTGGACTGTGGTAAGTCAGAGTTCACTGTTCACTGCTTTAACCAGTTTATAGTGAGCCTGTTTTAAGGACTTCCAGTTAACTTATATTATATATATAACATATACATAATAATATAGAACTTATATTAACAAGTATAACTTTTCCTAATGCTTCATTGTCATAAGATCATGGAGTGTGCTAAAATTAATTTTTTAAAAAATAGGAAGTCTGATCATCTAATTATTCATGAAGAGTTCCTCATGTCAATTCTGTTAAACTTTTAAGTGCCAAAATTCATGACTCTGAACTGTGGCTAATTCATAAATATTTTTTCTTTAGGTTGATAAATTACATATGGATAATTATACAGTCTTAATGTTTGGATGCTTTAAAAAACTGGTTTATAAGTGTTCAATTTTGAAAAACATTCTTTTCCTTTGTTTTGTTTTGGTTATTTCTTCCTTTATAGTAGTGCTACTCAGGTATGTGTTTCCAGACCATTTGTGAGTGGTCTGAGATGAAATAGGTGCAGAAATTCAGAGTAAGCCTTCAGGAATTATACCTATTAAACATTGCTAGAGAATTTTTATAGCATTTCACAAAATTATTCGTCCTCAACAAAATGGAACTTACTTTTTAAAGGTACTTTTACTTTACCACTGTTAACTTGAAGAAGAATTATTCATAATATCAGGAAAATAAAATTGTGGAATATTAAAAAGTTGATGTTGCTATACCAAACTGCACAGTCTGGTTTTGAATTAAATGGAATGGATGCTCCATTTCCTGACCGCCAACAAAACAGACTAGCATTATCAAACATGCCATTCAAATACTAATTTTTTAGTACTTGTGTTAGAAATATCTGGGAACCTAGGATTCGGGTGTTCTTGATTTAATATCAAATTAATAAAAGAAAATATGTTTAGAAAACTTATTATGTACTAAGATGATGTTGTTCTTACCATTGGTTTTCTTACTTTTCCATTTTTGTTTAATGTATTATATTTTCCTTTTTAGGATAGATAACGTCTTCAGTTATTAATTACTGTACTTATGATGTCTGTTTTGTTTTATTGTTAATCATGTCTTTATTGTTCATTAATCTCTTAGAATTCTAAGATGCCTTAGCTTTTTAGCAAAATGGGAAAATTTAACTAAAAATTTCAGTGAGTAGTTCTGTGTCATTTATAGGAATTTTGTTTATAAACCACTCTAAGTTTAGTTTTGAATAAAGTTTATAGGGAATCTAGCATAAGCTAGAGGTTTTTTTCTCCCTTTCCTTTGAAATTGTGGATACTTTTATGAAGTATTACCAAGGAGAAAATTTTAACTACTGCATATGACACATTGTGCAATACCTAAGATGCTAAGCATGCCTGAGATTGCTATCAAGCCAACTGATAGCCCCTATTTATAATGCATGTCTCCTAACATATTATAGAATACTTAAAAATTCAGTCATTCTTGTTAGACAGTTTAATTTTTTTCCTCTTTTAAATGAATTTATTTGAAGTATACTTTCAAATTAAATTTTTTTTGAGATAGAATTCACATACAGTACAATTCAACCTTTTAAAAAGCAGTGATTTTTAATACATTGACAGAGTTGTACAACTATTACCACTAATGCCAGAACAGTTTCATCTCAAAAAAGAGATCCCACACTTACTTGTAGTCAGTCACTCCTCGTTTTCCCTGAAACATTTCAGATTCAGGCAGCCACTAATCTTTCTTTCTCTATGGATTTGCTTATTATGGACATTTCATATAAATGGAGCCATGTAATATGTATATGATCCTTTGTGACTGGCTGCTTTCACTTAACATAATGTAAGGCTCAATCTTAAAAGTAGTGTGTCATCTAAGATCACAAATATTAATGACTGTTTATTTTAGGTATTTATAGTTCAAAAAATTTTTACAGTTTAGTTCTTAAACATCTAGGTCTTTGATCCATTTCAGTTAGTTTTTGTGTGTGATAAGAAGTTTAGGTATAGTTTCCATGCAGTAGATAATACTCATTTTACAAAGTATAGCATAAGTTTTGAAAAATGTTTTTACTTGTGTAATCTGCCAATAGAAACAAGATATAGAGCATTTCTATTACCTCAGAAGTTCCAGCCTGCCTTTTTTTTTTTTGCCCCAAGAGAGGTAGAGAGAAGGGGAGAATTAAGAAGGAGGTAGGAAGAGAGAATCCTGAGGAGGTTCCACACCTGACACTGGGCTTTATCTCACAACCATGAAATCATGACTTGAGCGAAAATCAAGAGTCAGACCCCTAACTGACTGAGCCAAGGCACCCCTCCACCCTGTTTTGTTGTTGTTGTTGTGTTTTTCCATCACTTTTCCCTATTCTCCCAACCAACCAGCTCTAAGCAACTACTGATCTGTTTTTTGTTTGTTAGAGATGACATTTGCATTAATAGAACTGCATATAAATGGAATAAAACAGTATGTGTTCTTTGTATCTGGTGTCTTTTATGCAGCATGTATTTTGAGGCTAATAAATATTGCATATATTGGTTGGTTGTTAGTTTTTATTGCTGAGTAGTATATCCCTTTATAGGTATACTGCTCCTTGCTTATCCATTCACTTATTGATGGACATTTTGAGTTTTTGGTTTTGGGCTATTATGAATAAAGTTAATAAGCATTCACAGTCAAGTCTTTTTGTGTACATATGTTTTGAGTGAGAGGGAGAAGCAGACTCCCCTCTGAGTAGAAAGCCCAATGCAGAGCTCAAACCTAGGACCCTGAGACCATGACCTGAGCCAAAGGCAGATGCTTAACTGATTGAGTCACCCAGGGACCCGTATTTTCATCTTGTAAAATTAAAACTATACCTATTAAACATTGACTCCGTATTTCTCCCCTCCCCCACCCCAAGACAAACCACCATTATACTTTGTCACCATGGTTTTGACTGCTCTTGAGTACTTCCTGTAAGTGGAATCATATGGTATTTTTCTTTCTGTGACCAGCTTATTTCACTAGTAGAATGTCCTCCAGCATCGTCCTTATTGTAGCATATAGCAGAATTTCCTTCCTTTTTAAGGCTGAATAATATTCCATTGTATGCAGTGTGTACCACATTTTGCTTATCCATGCATTCATCAATGGATATGGGTTGCTTCCATATTCTCTGTATTCTGAGTAATGCTGCTATGAATATAGATGTTTAAATGTCTTTGAAACCCTGCTTTCAGTTCTTTTGGGTATATACCCAGGAGTGGAATTGCTGGCTCATATGGTAGTTAGGTTTTCAGGTTTTTTTGGAACCACCATACAGTTTTCCACAATAGCTATATCATCTTACAGTCCTACCAGTAGTGCACAAGGGTTCCAATTTCTCTATATATTTGCCAACAACACTTATTTTCTTTTTTTTTTTTTTTTTTTTTTTTTTTTTTAGTATTAGCCATCCTAATGGGTGTGAGGTTGGTTTTATTTTGCATTTTCTTAATAAACAGTGATGTTGAGGACCTTTTCTTGTGCTCATTGGCCATTTGTATATTAAGAGAAATGTCTTTTCAACTCTTTTGCTCGTTTTTAAATCAGGTTGTTTGTTTTTTTTGAGTTTTAGAAGTACTGTATATGTTGTGAATATTAATCCTTTATGAGATGTATATTTTGCCAATATCTTTCCTGTAGTTTGCCATTTTACTCTGTGCATAGTCTTATGCTTGAAATTTTTTGATTTTCATGAAGTCTAATGTGTCTTTTTTTTCTTTTGGTATCTTATCTTAAGAAATCATGTGTCCAAATCCATTGTCATGAAGCTTCTATCCTGTTTTCTCCTAAGAATTTATTTAGGTCTTATATTTAGGGCCTTCATTCATTTTGAGTTAATTTTCATATGTGACTTTTTTAGTATGTAAGGGTCTCACTTTATGCTTTTACATATGGATATCCAGGTTTCTCGCTACTATTTTTTTGAAAATACTGTCCCTTTTCCCATTGAATGGTCTTGGCAC
>PITA01032565.1:0-13803 GCA_004023965.1 Spilogale gracilis
TTGATGATTGTTTCTATTTCCTTGGTGTTAGTCATGATCTCTCCCCTTTCATTCATGATTTTGTTAATTTGGGTCTTCTCCCTTTTCTTTTGGGTTAGTTTGGCCAATGGTTTATCGATCTTATTGATTCTTTCAAAGAACCAGCTTCTAGTTTCATTGATGCGTTCTACTGTATCTCTAGTTTCTGATTCATTCATCTTTGCTCTAATCCTTATTATTTCCCGCCTTGTGTGGGGGGTTGGTTTAATTTTTTGATGATTTTCCAGTTCTTTAAGGTGTAATGAGAGTTGGTGTACTCGAGATTTTTTATTTTTTTCAGTGAGGCTTGGATGGCTATGAATTTCCCCCTTAGGACGGCCTTTGCTCTATCCCATAGGTTTTGGATCGATGTATCTTCATTCTCATTGATTTCTATGAAGTGTTTCAGTTCTTCTTTGATTTCTTGGTTGATCCACATATTCTTGAGTAGGATCTTCTTTAGCTTCCAAGTGTTTGATTTTCTCCTGGACTTTTTATGGTGATTGCGTTCCAGTTTCACGGCATTGTGGTCAGAAAATATGCAGGGAATAATTTCAATCTTCTGGTATTGGTTGAGCCCTGATTTATGACCTAGTATGTGGTCTATTCTGGAGAAAGTTCCATGTGCACTCGAGAAAAATGAGTATTCTGCTGTTTTGGGGTGAAATATTCTAAGTATATCTATGAGATCCAGCTGGTCCAATGTGTCATTCAAGGCTCTTGATTCTTTGCTGATTTTCTGTTTAGATTATCTGTCCATTGCTGAGAGTGGTGTGTTAAGATCTCCTACGATTAGTGCATTTGCATCAATATGATTCTTTATTTTGTTTAACAGTTGGCTTATATAGTTGGCTGCTCCCATGTTGGAGGCATATATATTTACAATTGTTAGATCTTCTTGATGTATAGACCCTTTAAGAATGATGTAGTGGCCTTCTGTGTCTTTGACTACAGGTTTAGACTAAAATCCAATTTGTCTGATATGAGAACCGCTACCCCAGCTTTCTTTTGGGGTCCATTGGCATGAAAGATGGTCTTCCATCCCCTCACTTTCAATCTGTAAGTGTCTTTTGATTCAAGATGAGTCTCTTGTAGACAGCATATGGATGGGTCCTGTCGTTTTATCCAGTCTGCAACCCTGTGTCTTTTTATTGGAGCATTTAGGCCATTAACATTGAGGGTGATTATTGATAAATATGTTTGTATTGACATCATGTTGCCTGTGGAGTTCATGCTTCTATAAGTTACCTCTGTATATTTCTGTTTTGTGTCACTCTTGGGTTCGTTTCTCCTCTAAAGAACCCCTCTTAGTATTTCTTGTAGTGCTGGCTTGGTGGTTGCATAATCTTTTAGACCTTGGCGGTCTTGGAAGCTCTTTATTTCTCCCTCCATTTTGAATGTCAACCTTGCTGGATACATTATCCTTGGTTGCATATTCTTGTCTTGTAACTTCCTGAATATGTCTTGCCAGCACTTTCTGGCTTGCCAGGTTTCTGTGGAAAGGTCTGACGTTATTCTGATGGTCTTCCCTCGATAGGTAAGGGATCGCTTTCCCCTAGCTGCCCTTAAGACATATTCTTCGGTTTTATGATTCAAGAATTTTATTATTAGGTGCCTGGAAGTTTTTCTGGCCTCATTGATCTTGGGGGGTGTCCTCTCTACTTCTAGGATGTGAAAATTTGTTTCATTCCTCAGATTTGGGAAATTTTCATCCATGATTTGTTCAACAATATTTTTGAGGCTTCTCTCTCTCTCAATTCCTTCAGGGATTCCAATAATTCTGATATTGGAGCATTTCATGGCATCATTCATTTCCCTTACTCTGTTTTCTTGGGATTTTAGTTGTTTGCTCCAAGACTTCTCTTGCTCCCCCTTGTAGTCCATCTGTCTTCTAAATCACTGATACTATCTTCAGCTTCACTTACTCTGGCTGCTAGCATATTTAAATTAGATTGCATCTCGTCTAAAGCCTTTCTAACCTCAGCTTTCACTTCTGTTACTATGGCTTCCACTTTGAGACTAATGTTCTTTTCTATATTGACTATTTTTGGACTATTCCTGCCCTGAATTCCATATCTGTCATATTGTGTATGTTCATTTCCAGTAATTCTGTGACCGAGGTTGCAGTCTCCGGGTTCTTCTTCTGTTGGGTGTTCCTTCTCCGAGTCATTGTGGCGAGGAGTGGTTGAGGGGGTGTATGGCTAGATATATCAGCCACTATCTAGGTGGATTGGTTGTTGGAAGGTTTTAGAGCAACCAGAGTTCACCACCAAAAAGGGAGGAGAAAGAGAAAAGAAAACGGAAGAGAGGAAGCAAGAAAAGATACCCCTGCCGGAGCGGGGCCCGGTGATAGGATTTATATAGTACAAAACTGTTACAGGGTAAAGAAAAGGGTTATCAAGGGTAATGAAGAGATCAAAAAGCGAAGTCCAACCTGTATGACGCCCAAGACCAGTATTTATATAATATAAAAACAAAGACAATTACACAGATACACTGACAAACTAGCGTGGGAAGGTGAGGGCAGACACTCCTTGTGGGCAAGGAATGCGTTTTAGACGCTCCCAAGTTTGTCTTGTTGTTATTGTTGGAGGAGCCCACTTTCAAAGATTTAGAGGGCTTAGAACCTATATACATAGGTGTAGTATTGAATAGCGATGTGGGATTGACTTGAAGCTTGTATCTACATGTACACGTAAAAGAGGGAATAAAGGAAAGAGGAGAGAAGAAAGGGAAAGACGGAAAGAGCGAATAGGGAAACAAGAGGCAACAACAAAAGCAGAAAATACAGGGGTGTGTTTGAAAAAATTTCAGGGTAAAAAAGAAAAAAATTTAAAAAATTAAAAAAATTTTTTAAAAATGTTATGTGGTGTTGTATTGGGTATCACGTTTTGATAAGAAAGAGGCTAAAAATTGAAAGAAGAAAAACTGTGAGAATGTATTCTTAAGCTTAAAGTGGAAGCTTTAAAAGTAAAAATAGGAAAAAGTTTAAAAATGTAAATGAGGTGGAAAACTGATTGAGTTGTAGGGCTTTTGGTACTTGTAGTCCGTGCCAGGAGTTTAATAAATTTCCTTTCCCCCGATTTGGGGTTTTGCATTGGAATGTTGTCCTCCTGAGCTTGTGGCTTGCTTTCTGGGGGCGGGGCCTGCTGGGCAGTTTCAGTCCCTTCTACCTGGGCTGCGTCTCTCAGCCCCCCTGCTAGAGGACGGTCTCCATGGTAACCAGGTTATCAGGTTACAATTCTCTGGGAGCGGAGCGTTGTTCTTTTACGTCTTTTTTCAGCTGCTGAGGAAGTCAGGCCGGAGCAAGATGTCTGCGCCCAGACCTCCCTCCCAGAGAGAGCCTCTACACAGGGAGGGGCTCTTTCCCGCCTCCCGGTTGGCAGCATGTCACAGCCGGGCTGGCGCAGACGCTGGATTGATTTCTGCCCCCGCCCCCGCTTGTCGCTTCACTCCCGCACCTCTAAGCCACAACTCCTCTTGGATCGCGCGACTTTGTCTGCGCCCTGGGATCTGGGGCCTCTCCGGTCCCACAAAAGTCTATAAAATCGCCTTCCCTGGGGGGGTCTGCGTGCGGCCCTCGGGGTGGAGAGAAGCGGGAGCGAAGGGCAGTGGCGTAAAAATAGAATCCACGCCGCTGCTTTTGCAGCAGCTGCGGCGGCTCCGCTGCGCCTGGGGGTGGGGGGTGGCGGCGCTGGGCGGGGACGCGCACGGGGCCCCGGGCAGTGGGACAAGAAAAAAAGTTTTTAAAAAGTCTCCTTGCCTTGCCCTGGGCTCCGCTGTGTTCCTGTTTCTGTCTCGCCCGGATTCAGGCTGTAATCTGCTGTTATTCCTCACTCACAGAGCACTTTCGTTTTCGGGTATTTGTTTTCAATGGTTCAGCTCTGCGGGCTTCCTCCCCCACCCCCCTGTCTCTGGGGGCAAGCCTCCAGACCCTCTTACTTGTTTCTACCTTTTTGCCGATGTTCTTTGTCTCTCGTGGCGGTCCAGAAGTGGGAAATATCACATTAAGGCTGATTTCATGGGTGTTCCCAGTGGTCTTGTAGTGTTTTTTTTTGCTGGAATTCAGCTCTCTTCAGGGAGCTCCCTGAAATGTGGTCACCTGGCCTTCCGCCATCTTGACCCCCTGCGAGAGATGTCATTTTAAATGGAGTGGTCATAGAAGGCCATACTGAGAAGGTGGCTTATCTTATTATTTATTTATCTATCTATTTATTTATTTATACTTAAAGATTTTATTTATTTATTTTACAGAAAGAAACACAGTGAAAGAGGGAACACAAGCAAGGGGAGTGAGAGAGGGAGAAGCAGGCTTCCCAGGGAGCAGGGAACCCGATGTGGGGCTCTATCCCGGGACTCGCGGATCATGACCTGAGCCAAAGGCAGTCACTTAACCAACTGAGCCACTCAGGTGCCCCTGGACCGTGTATTTTAGACAACTAATAGCCTTCGTAAATGACCGGGCCGGTACAGTGCAGCTAATGGTCCTGAGACAACAATATGAAGCACTTTCAGGCCCCAAATATGTAGAGGCCTCTCACCTAGATGAGTAAGATTCCTCATTATGAATGAGTAAAGGGGGGAATGTTAGGGCCTGCTTAGCCTCCAGGCTGGCATAACAGACTCTGTAACCCCGTGGGGATTTAGGCCTCTTCATATCTAAGACCCCCTGCTGATTGATGCCTTTACAGGGCCTGTGTTTACCAAATGAGGGCAGTTAAGTCAAGAAACCATTTGTGCATCTTGCTTTATTCAGTTCCTGGAATGTGTGTGTGTGTGTGGGGGGTGGTGGTTCAAAACGTTATCTCACCCAACCAAGAAAATTACTGTGTGACTCATGCTTGCTGTTTGAAATGCATATAAACCCTTAGACCCTTGCATTCCGGGTCCTTGCTGGAACCCACTGCGCCGGGCACATGCTTGGACCCTAGCTAGCTAGAAATAAACCTCGCTGTGTGATTTGCATTACCCTAAGCATCCTTGGTTTCTCTTTGGGGAGGCGGTCGACGTTGGACTTTAACATCTGTATTTTTTGTTATATGGGGTTTCTGAAGTCTCTGTTCCTTTAGTTTGTGTCCACTTAATGATTGGATAGATTTCTTTGAACATCAGGAAAAAGAAAGATAGATATTGAGATAGATAAGTAGGTGAGAGAGAGAGAGGGAGGGAGGAAATCATTCCCAGTCTTTGCAGATTAGTTCTGTGCTGCAGTTTCCTACAACACTTAGGTAGGCCATTTGCAACTCTGCCTTATTCTTCACTTCCTGCTTTCACTAAGCTGATAGATGAAGTAGAGGTAAAAACTTGGAGTTTTCTTAGGTCTTTTTCTGAGCATGCATCATGTCCCAGGCATGTGTAGTAGCTTTCTAAATCCTCCTAGTATACAGTGGAACTTTTGAATATCTTAATTTCCCAAAGAAACTCTCCCTAGATTTTCCTGACTTTTCAGCACTCGAATTTTGTACCCCTAATCATCTGCAGATTGTTCACTTACCTTACAACATTCTCAGGGATTGCTCATGACTGAGAGATCGGAGTTAGGAAAAGCAAAGACAATTGCCTTGCATGTGTCCTTCAAGTAGCTCCCAGACAGATTAGAACAGACAAACACAATAGTTTGAGAATAAAGTCTTCTCTGGTTCCCCCACAACAAAACCAGGGTTTTTGACTAGGATTATGGTCTCCATACTTGCCACTGAGCCAGGGAAGGAGTGGGGCAAAGGCAGGTGAAAGGCTGCAAAGCCTTCCTAGTGTTTTTAAGTCGCCATTTTTTTGATTCAGGTTTTCCCCCTCTGATTGTTATGATCAGAGTTCTGATAAAGTTGATTCTGGCAGGATTTTTCCTTGGTACTTCAGTGTTTTAATGGAAGGACAGGCCCATGAAGCTACATACTCTGCCATTTTCGTTAATGACCCTTTAATTCATTGAGCATATTATAAAAGTTGTTTTGAGGCCATTGTTTGCTAAATTCAACATTTGAATCTACTCCGTGTCATTTCTATTGATTGCTTTGTTCCCCCAGACTTTGTCATACTTTCCTGTTTCTTTTCGTGTCTTACAATGTGTTGTTGTTGTTAAAAGCTGCACAGTTTAGGTGACATATCATAGGACTTCTGTATTATCATTGTCCCCCTGATCGTTGCCCCTGTTTCTCTTTAGCTACTTGTCTGGACTTAAACTACAGTATCTTTTTCCGTGGCAATATGTGGCTCCTGATACCTCTACTCATCTTTTAAATTCTTATTTTTATTTCTTGGTATGGCTTACTTGAATTTTCATAGGTGCCTAATTGGTGGTCAGCCAGTGATCCGGGCAGAGATTGTGGTTTCACACCCTAAGCCCGTAGGCTTCCACCCTTTGCTCATGGATCTGTATGTGCTTCAGGGAATATTTTCAAAGTTCAGCCAGTTCCCAAGTCTGCCTCGGCCGTTACTATATTTTCAGCTCTCTCGGTTTTCCCCAAGCAGATGTGTCGGCTCACAGGTAGCCTGGGATGTGGCCCTCCTGTAGTTCCCTCATTTCCAGAATCTTCTCCATAAAATTCTTGTTTCACCATTTGCCCCAACAGGATCTGCAACCTAAGTCTCCTAGAGCTGTGGGTTTTTGTTCTTTGTTTCTATGAAGTTTTCTACTTTGACTGACAAATCTGTCTCTGTGAGTTTTTACCCTCAGCCCAAAATCATGTCCTGCCCCTTCTGTCAGCAAGTTTGCTGGGGGTTTTTTTTGTTTCCTTTTTTGATGGCCAGTCCCACTGTACCCATTATCAATATATTACCTTTTCACTCCAAATTCATTCCTCACTGTGTGATCTGTAAAAATAATTCTCATCCTTTAAAAGTTTTCCTTTGCCATTTGGCATGATGTTTATGCTTGTCAGTAGAGGGGACCAGAGGAAGACACATTACAGGAAGAAGGGGTTTTCTGTCTAGTTTCCGCCTGCTCAATTAGCAGGCTCCCGGTGTGCAGCTTCTTAAACACTCCTGGCTTCTCCAGCACCCACTCCGGCGGTCACCCATTCATCACAGGGCAGAGCCCTGCAGCATGTGGGCTTCTCCAGCACCCAGCATCCCGGGGTACAGTGGCAGTGGTACCTAGCAGCCAGGAACTTCCCCATCACCTCTTCAGATAGAGTTGTGCTGGGTTTCTCTAGTGAGACTTTGTCCATGAATTTTTAGGTGGGATTTTTTTGCAATTTCTAGAATGCAGATTTTTTTCCCAGCACATTCCATGGGTATGACACCACTGTGACTTTTCAGCCATTCAGGGAGTCATAGCTATACCCTCTCCAACAAAGTATGGATGTCCCCTGAGGCCTGGGGAAGAGGGGTCTTTGTTGGGTGCTCTGTCTCAGTCTTAAGGGTTGTACTTGCACCTTATATTCTTGCTGTTCTGATATTTTTAGTGTTTTCTTTATTTTTATTATTCAATATATTACTGCATTTTTATAGCTAATAATTCTTTATTTTTGTTCTTGTCCAAATTACTGTGTAGTTCCTTTCTCCTGACTAGATCTTGACCTGTACATCCACCTTGGAAAAACAACAGTTACTGCTCTCTGCACTGGAAGTAGATAAAAGGAAAAGCCCGTAGATCCCCCCCACACTGAATGGAGAAAATAGTTGCAAAGTCATTTATCTGATAAGGGCTTAATATCCAGAATATATAAAGAGCTCATACAACTCAACAACTAAAAGACAAGAAGTCCATTTAAAAATGGATTAAGGGGAGACTTGACTCTTGATTTCAGCTCAGGTCATGATCTCAGGGTAGTGAGATTGAGCCCGGTGTTGGGCTCATGTGCTGGGCATAGAGCTTGCTTAGGATTCCCTCCCTCTCCCTCTGCCCCTCCCACCCTTAAACATTTTTAAAAATGGACTAATGACTTAAATAGACATTTCTTCAAAGAAGATCTACAAATAACCCATAAATACAAGGAAAGATGTTTAACATTTGTTGTCATTAGAGAAATACAGGTCAAAACCACAATGAGATCCCACTTCACACTCATTAGAATGGCAACTAATGGGAAATAAATGATGGCATAGACGTGGAAAGACTGGAAGAAGTTTTGTACATTGTCTATGGGAATGTAAAATGGTGCAGTTGCTATGGAAAACAGTTTGGCAGTTGCTCCAAAAGTTAAACATAGAATTACACTCCTAGGTACATACCCAGAAGAGTAAAAGCACACACTCAAACAAATCTATGAATACACCTGTTCACAGCAGCATTATTTGCAATAACCAAAGGTGGGAAAAAAATCAAATGTCCATCAACTGATTAGTAGATAAGGAAATTGTGGTGTATTGGTATAATGGAATATTATCCAGCCTTAGAAAAATAGAGTGCTGATGCATGGTACAATGTGGATGAACTTTGAAAATATTCTGCTAAATAAAATAAGCCAGACAAAAAGCTCATGTATTTTATGATGCCACTTGTCTTAGTCTAATCAAAGCTGTTATAACAAAATATCGCAGACTGAGTAACTAATACAAAAAACACCAAACAAACAGAAATTAATCTCTCACAGCTCTAAAGGCGGGGAATTCCAAGATCATGATACCAGCAGATTCAGTGCAGTGGCTGGTGAAGGCACACCTCCTGATTCATAGATGGTATTTTCTTTCTGTGTTCTCACATAGTGAAGGGGGCTAGGAATCCCAAAGGCCCCACCTCCTAATACTTTGGGGGGGTTAGGACTTCAACATATGAATTTTGAAGGGACACAAACTTTCAGACTATAGCAAGATCTAGAATAGGTAAATCCATAGAGTCAGAAAACAGATTGATGGCTTCCAGTAAGTGGGGTTAGAAGGTAGTGGTTAGCAATGTTTAACTGGTATTTTTAAAAAAAGCAAGATTTTATTTATTTGAGAAAGAGAAATGAGAGGGGAAAGTTCAGAGGGAGAAGCATACTCCCTGCTTAGCAGGGAGCCCAATGTGGAACTCAGTCAGAGGACTCCCAGATCATGACCTGAGCCTAAGGCCTTTGCTTAACCAATTGAACCACCCAGGCACCCTGAACCTTTTTTTCTTTTTTAAACAGTGTTTTCTTGTGTGGTGATGAAAACCATTTGGGATTAGGTAGAAGTGGTAAAGCACAACATTATGCTAAGTGATGGTGAATTGTTCACCTTAAAATGGTAAATTTTGGGTGCTTGTGAAGCTCAGTCATTAGGCATCTGCCTGCGGCTCAGGTCATGATCCCAAAATCCCGAAATCAAGCCCCGAATTGGGCTCTCTGCTGGGCAGGAAGCCTGCTTCTCTCCCTGTCTCACTCCCCCTCCTTCTGTTCCCTCTCTGGTTGTGTTTCTCTGTGTCAAATAAATAAATAAAATCTTTTAAAAAAATAAAGTGGTTAATTTTATATTATGTAAATTTTACTGCAATAAAAATATTTTAAAAATAATACAACAAAAAATGAGCAGAGGACATGAACAGACACATCTCTTTAGAAGACCTACAAATGGCTAACAGACACATGAAAAAATGTTCAACATCACTAGCTATCAGGGAAATTCAAATCAAAACCACACCGAGATACCACCTTACACCAGTCAGAATGGCCAAAATTAACAAGACAGGAAACAACAAGTGTTGGAGAGGCTGCAGAGAAAGGGGAACCCTCTTACACTGTTCGTGGGAATGTAAACTGGTGCAGCCGCGTTGGAAAACAGTGTGGAGATTCCTTAAAAATGACCCTATAACCCTGCAACTGCACTAGTGGGTACTTATCCAAAGATACAGATGTAGTGAAAAGAAGGGCCATATGTACCCCAATGTTCATCGCAGCAATGGCCACAATCGCCAAACTGCGGAAAGAGCCAAGGTGCCCATCAACAGATGAATGGATAAAGAAGATGTGGTACATATATACAATGGAATACTACGCCTCCATAAGAAAGGATGAATATCCAACTTTTGTAGCAACATGGACTGGACTGGAAGAGATTATGCTGAGTGAAATAAGCCAAGAAGAGAAAGACAAGTATCACACGGTTTCACTTACTTGTGGAACATAAGAAGTAACATGGAAGATGGTGGGAGAAGGAAAGGAAATGTGAAGTGGGGTAAATTAGAGAGGGAGATGAACATTTTGAACACAACAGCCCAGCAGTTGAACAAGGAAGGAGCAGTTGTCATTGACAAAATGACAGATGCCAAAATCGAGGTGAGAACCAGAGCTGCGTGGGGAGCTTCCCAGTTCAGCCACTATGTGACTTAATAGGCATTTTTCTTATTTTTCTTATTTATGTTCTTCCTCTAACAGCCCCCATCCCCTCCACTCTTCTAAACAATAGAAATTGTATCATAAGCCCAGAGGATTTACCTGCATGTCATGCCTTGCCAGTCATGCAAGTACAGTCTTGTTCTGATCAAACAGCCTAGCCCAAGCGTTTTATTTCCTTTCCGTTGGCTGTTGTTTAGAACTTTCCTAAGGCAGTGGAAGGAGCAATAACAAACACGTCTCATAGATAAGTCTGTGCTTGACTGAGCAGCATAGCATAATGTTGACAAAAAGGAATAAAATGCACAGATAATCCAGAATTTTAGAAATAACCTAAGTGGGACTCTCTCATGAGGAATCAACCCAAACAATTAACTGACTCAAAGTCCCATGACAGTGTCAGGGGCCAGAGCAAAACTGGAGGCCAGAGCTCTAGCTCTACCACAGACTTGATTTCATTAGGCCCATGTGTGCTTTTATCCAACCCATACCTGTCTATTATAGGAAAATATGTGAATATATCTTAATAGGAAAATTTCTAAGTTTAGTACACTGTTAATAAAAACATACTTGACACAACCAGATATTTTCTTTTTTAAAAAATATTTTATTTATTTATTAGAGAGAGAGATCACAAATAGGCAGATAGGCAGCCAGAGAAACAGGGGAAGCAGGCTCCCCACCAAGCAGAAAGCCTGATGTGGGACTCGATCCCAGGACCCTGAGATCATGACCCAAGCCGAAGGCAGAGGCTTAACCCCCTGAGCCACCCAGACACTCCACACCCAGACATTTTCTGTCATGATCTGAAATTCTAAGTACTTTCAGGTGAACTCTTTTTTTAAAAAAGACTTTATTCATTTGACAGAAAGAAACACAGCTAGACAGGGTACACAAGTGGGGGGGGGGTGAGAGACAGAGAAGCAGGCTTCCTGGTGAGCAGGGAGCCCGATCCAGGGCTCAATTCCGGGACATTGGGGCCAAAGCAGATGCTTAATGACTGAGCCACTCAGACACCCCTCAGGTGAACTCTTATGGGAAAAAAATCAGTGCTTTGAATACTACAGTATAAATGTATGTACGTGCACCTTTGCATCAAGGTTGGGCTTCAGATTTGTTTGTTTTTCCTACAAAGTTCTACTTTAAGCAGACTGTCTTAACTGAATGTATAAAAATAGAAGTGTCTATTAAGTGGCCTTAATTGTAATAGTTTTATGTTTTAAAAGTGTATTACTTTAAACCATATGAAAAACCTTTTGTTTCTGGTAAAAGAAATCATTGAGTATCAGCATATTTTAATGGTTCAACCTAATACGTTGGGGAAAGATTAAAAATTTAGAGAACTTTGTGAAAGAATTGTTTACATTGGCTCAATACTTTTTAGTATAAGTTTTTTACTTTTATTCACAAAATTTTGTTCTTATTCTGATCGTCTAGAAGTTCTATAGGCATTATCATAAGAATCACTTTTGCAGAGAAGAACATAGAACATAAATAGTTCCCAATAACCTGTACATATTCTTTTTCTCCTTATGAAAGAAAGTAATGACTTAAAGAGACTGGACAATCAATCTTCCATCACATTGAGGCAAATATCAACAAATTAAGGAAATTTATTATTTAATAAATAAATCTATTTATTTCAAATTATTCCATCTCATGTAGTTCCAGTTGAGTCTGCTGACCTTGCCAACTAGGTATTAGTTTTTACCTATTTATTCTGATAAACGTCACAGCTCTCCTCATTTTTCATCCTTACTGCAATCTGACTGGGATGCTCATAAAACCTAATATAAATCTAAGAGAGAAAGTTATGAAATTCTTAGGATGAAAAGATGCAAAACAATATGTTCTCTGGGCCAAGTCTAACATTTCCTGTGTCATGTTCTGATTAAAAAACATGGGCGGTTTCTTTTCTTGTGAGTACAGGTACCTATGTACATAAACCATAAAGAAAAATAAAATCTGTTAAATTTTTCCATCATTCTTTCAAAAAACACAATTATTTCATGGGCATCCAGCTGTACCAAAATAAGGCTTGAGTGCCCAGATGGCTCAGTCAGTTAAGTGTTCTTAAAACAGCCACTTTTTTTCCCACCACTTTTTTCTGCCCCTTGGGTCAGATGCAGAGCCCCCAGGGCAGGCAGTTTTGCAGACTTGAGTGTGACCTGTGGGACCGCGGGATCTCCGTCCCTCCTGTGTGGGAGTCACCACAGACTCCCCAGGCAGAGACAAGGTCACACGACCCCAGATAAGTTGCCGTTTCCATGGCATGGGAGCGAGACGACAAGTGGGGGCTTCGGGCGCCAATCTGACCAGCGGCTCCAGGTGCACCCAGTTGTGACAAGCGGCCAAAGGGGGAAGATCCAGGGAGAGGCTGTTATCCCCGCACCGTGGAGAGGGCTGCTAGCTGAGGCCTCTCTCTGAGAAGGAGGTCTGGGCGCAGACATCTTGCTCTGGCCTGACTTTCTGAAAAGCTGCAAAAAGCCACAAAAGTACAAATTATCCAGAGAAGAAAAGCTGAAAACCTGGTTACCATGAGCCCAGCCCCTAGGAAAGGGATGGAGAGACTCAGCACAGGTAGGAGGGACTGAAACCAGTGCGGCAGGCCCCGCCCCCAGGAGGCCAGCCAGAAGCACAGGAGGACAGCACCCAAACTCTAAAACCCCAACATCGGGGGAAAGGCAATATATTAAGCTCCTGGTACTACCCCCAAAGCTGTACACTTTATAGATACAGCTTTTCACTTTATTTTCTTTTTTAACTTTTTCTATTTTTACTTTTAAAGTTTCCACTTTAAATTTAAAATTCATTCTTATGGTTTTTGTTCTTTTAATTTTTAACCCAATTATTATTACAATGTGATACTTAATATAACACTCCATAGTAACTTTTTACCTTGAAATTTTTTCAAACACATACCTGTGTTTTCTGTTGTTGTTGTTCCTTCTTTTGTTTCTTTGTTTTTTTCTGTTTTTTTCTTTCTACTCTCTTCTTTATTTTTTTCTTTTAAATACACATTTAGTTATAAGCTTCAAGGTAATCCTGCATTCCTATTCAATAATACCCCTATATAAAAACCAGTTTTAATCTCCCTGTATCTTTAGAAAGTGGACTTCTCAGGGGCGCCTGGGTGGCTCAGTTGGTTAAGCGACTGCCTTCGGCTCAGGTCATGATCCCGGAGACCTGGGATCGAGTCCCACATCGGGCTCCCTGCTCGGCGGGAAGCCTGCTTCTCCCTCTCTCACTCCCCCTGCTTGTGTTCCCTCTCTGTCTGTGTTTCTCTCTGTCAAATAAATAAAATCTTAAAAAAAAAAAAAGTGGACTTCTCTAACAATAGTAACAAGACAAACCCAGGAGGATCTGAAATACTTTCCTTGCCCACAAGGAGGGTTTGCACACAACTTCCCACCCTACTCTGTCAGTGTTTCTGTGTAATTGTTTTTGCCTTTGTAATATATAAATACTGGTTTTGGGGGTCATTTGGGTTAGGCTTAGCTTATGGATCTCTTCAACTTTCATTTAATCTTCATGGTCTTTTTCTTTATTGTAG
>PITA01032566.1:0-13827 GCA_004023965.1 Spilogale gracilis
AAAGGAGTGTCCTAAGAATTAAATGGATTAGTATATATAAAGCACTTAACCAAGTGCCTTTCACAAAAGAAGTGCTCAGTTACTGTTGTAAACATTGTTTTGCATTCTAGTTTCGCTACCCCTTACTACACTCTTTGGTTACACAAAAGTTAAACAGTTTCCTTCAAGATGGCCAGAATTTTCTGAAGGGTTTCTTAAATTCTGTTGTAGCCATTCCATTAGTACTGATCATCACACACAGGCCACTTAAACCATGTGACCTGACCTCTCATTAACTATGCTTTGCCTTCTAACCAAAATACCCAAGGTACTTACTTGGTCCCTAAACGTGTTTTCAGTAGCCACCAGACCTTGTCTCTGCTTAGCGCCTGGTAAAGCTCTCTGCTCTGCTTCTGCTGCACCATGTGCCCCAGTGTCATCCGACCAACAGAAACAGCTTCCGTGCCAGAGACTGGTTAAAATAGCACTGAGCTTTCTTGAAAATCTAAAAATGTCTTGAGAGAAAAACACCTTAAAAGTCTCAGGTATGCCGGCTAGTAGGTCACAGGGGCGGTGTGTTAGCCAAAACAAGAGTTCTGTGATGATTTTGTATTCTCAGTGAAGCTAGGTGGTTAAATTAGATGTTCTTGACAATACCGTACTGGGTTAACTCAGTAGAATAGATCAAATATTTTGCACACATATTTCAGAAACTTTGATTGAACTGTCCACTACTAAACCAAACATAGAAGTACATTCTGAAACTTTCTCCCAGGCTTCCTTTTATCTTTTCCTAAACCTAATATACAACTCTGCCCTTACATTTCTAGAATTTTGACCTAAGCTTGGAATCCTGATGAACTGTTCAGTGACAGTTCACTTACTCCACAAACTGTACTTCTCACGATCCCCTCTTGTATAGAATTGAATGCCTTGTAGGCACATCAGTATTGCTCCTGGTACTTGTCGTTTCTTCTTTTAACAAATGCTCAACTGGTAAGAGTGCTGGGCATCATGCTGGGTATTGGCAGTACAGATTTATCCAAAGTGCAGAAGTTCTTGCCCCCAAAGAGGTCATTTCTGTAGCATTTCAACTCCAGAAGAGATAGAAAACTTTTGCATTAGGTCTGCTGAATGATACAGTAAAAGTATAGGATTTTTTTTTTTTTTTAAGATTTATTATTTGACAGAGGAAGCAGCAGAGAGAGAGGGAGAGGGAGAACCAGGCTCTCGCTGAGCAGGGAGCCCGATGTGGGACTTGATCCCAGGACCCTGGAATCATGACCTGAGCCTAAGGCAAACGCTCAACTGACTGAGCCCTTCAGGGGCCCCTAGCATTTTTTTTTTTTTTAATTACTACATAAAACAGAATGAAATTCTGACATATGCTATAACATGGATGAACCTTAAGGACATTGTGCTAAAAGGTGAAATGAGGGGCGCCTGGGTGGCCCAGTGGGTTAAAGCCTCTGCCTTCAGCTCAGGTCATGATCTCAAGGTCCTGGGATCGAGGCCCACATCAGGCTCTCTCTTCAGTGGGGAGCCTGCTTCCTCCTCTCTCTCTGCCTGCCTCTCTGCCTACTTGTGATCTCTCTCTCTGTCAAATAAATAAATAAAGCCTTTAAAAAAAAAAACAAAAAGGGGCGCCTGGGTGGCTCAGTTGGTTAAGCGACTGCCTTCGGCTCAGGTCATGATCCCGGAGACCCGGGAACGAGCCCCACATCAGGCTCCCTGCTCGGCGGGAAGCCTGCTTTTCCCTCTCTCACTCCCCCTGCTTGTGTTCCCTCTCTGCCTGTGTTTCTCTCTGTCAAATAAATAAAAACCTTTGAAAAAAAAATGAATAAAAAATAAATTTAAAGAAAAGTGAAATGAGCTATACCCCAAAGGACAAATACCGTTTGACTCACTTTATATGAGGTACCTAGAGCCATCACATTTATATAGACAGAAAGTGGAATGATGGTTGCCAGGATGAAGAGTAAGGAGTAGGATTTAGTGTTCGGTGGGTGTACAGAGTTTCATTTGGGGAAGATGAAAACATTCTAGAAATGAATGGCCTTGATTGTACAACATTGTGAATGTATTTGATGCCACTAAACCATGTACTTAAAAATAGTTAAAATGGTAAATGTTATTAGGTCATATAAATTTTACTGCAACAAAAAAATTGCTACATAGGAATAATGATCTCTAACACTCATATTGTACTGATAATGAGCCAGGCTCAATTCTAAGCTCTTTGTTAATCATTAAATCCTTAAAACACCTCTTTGTGGGAAGTTCTACCCTTCCCAGCTTACAAAAAGCAGGAAACCCAAGTATAGGGGCCCCACATAGCTTTTGGTTTCTGCTTATATAAATAGTGGGGCCAGGATTAAACCCTCCAGAGTTTAATGCTAAATTGTATTTTAAGGTAAAATTAAGTCTTGATTCTAAGGCACTACACATGCACACAAAACTGGTATAACAGAGTGTTTTGAAAATACTTGTAGGGAAAAAAAAAGAAAGAAAATACTTATGGGGCACCAGAGTGGCTCAGGTCATGATCCCAGTGCCCTGGTATCAAGCCCCACATCGGGCTCCCGGCTTGGTGGGAAGCCTGCTTCTCCCTCTCTCACTCTTCCTGCTTGTGTTCCCTCTCTAGTTGTGTTTCTCTCTGTCAAATAAATCAATAAAATCTTAAAAAGAGAAAAAGAAAGAAAATACTTCTATATTTTATTTTCTTGTGTATCTTAAATAGTTAATGTAGTTCATATGTATAATAGTTTCCATAATGGAGTCCATTTACATTGTCAATTTTTGTAACTCTTAGGTAAAAAGCTAGTTTAGTTATTTTTAAGTTTATTTAAGTAATCTTTGTACCCATCATGGGGCTTGAACTCAAGACCTTGAGATCAAGAGTCGCATGCTCTTCCAGCTGAGCCAGTAAGGCACCTCCAAAGCTATTTTATTTAAAATAACCACAAGTTAAGCCAAACAGACTGACTGTCATCATCTTTTTAACCTCTTTGAGAGTACATGCAGACAAAAGCCCCTGCATGTTAGCCTCAGAGGGAACTAAACCAAGCAGTAGATCAGAGTTTCTTGAAAGTGGCACACTTAAATGAAGCACCTCATGCTAAGAACATTGTCAGACTGATGAAAATTAGGTAGAATAATGTGCAGAAGATATTTGGGGTGGTGCTTGGCATATTAATAGAAAAAAATAGTAATAATAGGGAGTAAATACAAAGCAAGTACAACCATATGTCAGGAGACGTGAAAAGACTATCTTTAGGCACCTGGCCAGTACCACACAGAGCAAGACTGGGAAACCAGGAGCATTCCTTAGGAAGCACCTCAGTGTGGTGGCTCCTCCTGTAATTAATGCGATATTTTGAAACATTTTTAACCTGTGAAGATTAAGAACTCTGTTTTTCCTCTTAAGATATAAAAGATACTGGGTGCCCGGGTGGCTCAGGGGGTTAAAGCCTCTGCCTTCGGCTCAGGTCATGATATTGGGGTCCTGGGATTGAGGCCGTGTCCCGCTCTCTGCTCAGCAGGGAGCCTGCTTCCTCCTCTCTCTCTGTCTGCCCCTCTGCTTACTTGTGATCTCTCTCTCTCTCTCTCTGTTAAATAAATAAAATCTTTAAAAAAATAAAAGATATTGTGTAATGATGTAAAAGATAACATGTAGATACCATCAGAGATGGAATGGACATACCAAAACAAAAGTTCCTTATTTGTGATTTGGCTGATATTTTAACTATCTCAACTTAAGGAGAGAAATGTTAAATGGTCAAAATCCTGAAGGTACCGGCTCTATTTTTATTTCATGGTGGACTGTAGCTTCCACCTTCCTACAAGATTCTAAACCTACTTGTCACTGGGGCATCTGGCTGGCTCAATCAGTAGAGTATGCAATGCTTGATAATCGGGGTCATAAGTTCAAGTCCCACATTGGGCAGAGTTTACTTAAAAATTAAGAAATAGGGGCTCCTGGGTGGCTCAGTTGGTTAAGCGACTGCCTTCGGCTCAGGTCATGATCCCGGAGATCCGGGATCAAGTCCCACATCAGGCTCCCTGCTCGGCGGGAAGCCTGCTTCTCCCTCTGTCACTCCCCCTGCTTGTGTTCCCTCTCTGGCTGTGTTTCTCTCTGTCAAATAAATAAAATCTTAAAAAAAAAAAAATTTAAGAAATAAAAATAAACATACTTCTCATTAACTGTGCAGGTATTACTTGTGATTGATTTGACATCCCACCCGTATTTTCCTGAGACCTCCTGAGGATCACATACAGATTAAACCCATATGATTACAGTTCTCAATCCAACACCTTGAGTCATCCTGTTAGGTTGTCATTAAAATTTCAACGAGCTAATTAAGTTGCCAAATACGAGAGCCATCAAACACTAAATCTATGAGTGAGGGATGACCCCAGGGTGATAGCTTACTTATTACCCTGGAGACTCAACTCGCTGCACTAAAGTAGTTCACCCCTATACTTGAAGCTTGAAATGCAGGCCTTTGATAAGTAAGGCCCAGTCCCCTAGTGCTTCTCTGTGGCCCTGCTCTCTAACTTCAGATGCTACCCTCAGTCTCTTCCTTAATCTTGCATTATTCTTCATACCTTTCATTTGCTTAATTTGTCACTTGCCCGATGGTCCATTCCTGCTCTGGTCACAGGTTTCCACAGTAACATCCAAAAAGACCCTCTCCCCTTGACATTACCGTAATATTCTTTACTCCATGTATTCCTTTGTCCTGAGTATGTAATCTCCTCAAGGTAGCAATCTACACCTTATGCTAATACCAACCTCAAAAACTCACCCAGTCAAAAAAAAAAAACAAAAAACAAACAAAAAAAAAACCTCACCCAGTCTTTTTGCCTATTTGTTTTGGGGTTTTTTTGGGGGGCGGGGGTTAAAGATTTTATTTATTTGACAGAGAGAAACACAGCCAGAGAGGGAACACAAGCAGGGGGAGTGAGAGAGGGAGAAGCAGGCTTCCCGCTGAGCAGGGAGCCCGATGTGGGGCTCGATCCTGGGTCTCCGGAATCATGACCTGAGCCGAAGGCAGTCGCTCAACCAACTGAGCTACCTAGGCGCCCCCTTTTTGCCTATTTGGTATTATCATTGTGTGATTTTATTATTAATGAGTCGTTTGGGGGACCCTAATATATGCCAACCAGTCTAGATATTTCGTGTCTGCTACCTTGTTTAATCCTTCAGCACTATTAGGTATAGGACTCTTAATAAATGGTAGCCTCTGGAGCTAGTCTAACAACCACAGCCAGCACTTAGAATGTGTAGCAGGCACTAACCCTCAAGAATTCCTCTTACTAAGTTCTCTTACTGAAAGCATTAGGTAAATAATACTTTTAGTATAATTCCTACTTGTATAATTTATTTACTAATTCAAGGATAACTAATTTATCCAAAACATGGATAGTAAATAAAAAAATTTACTGGCACAGATTTACTTCTTAATCTGGGAGTTGATGCTGAGCATTTTAACTTGTAAACTTAACTATAGAATTTTTAGATCCCCTTGGATTTTGGCAGTAAATGTATATTCCCTCAGCTGTTGTGTGTGTGTGCGTGTGCATGCATGTGCCAGTAAATGTGCCTATCTGTATTTTGAGCTATATTTGGAATTATTTCTTCTGAGAAAATTCCTGGAATTTATACATTTATAGTAATTAGCCATTTGTGTATTTATAGTCAGGAAACAGTATCTGAAAACTGTACAGTTAATGTTGGCTTTCTGAGTTTTGGGTGAAGGATAGATCATCATTTCAGTTACTAAGTTTACTTGTTTTTCCTCTATGTTTTTGAGCTATTATTGAGATGGCTAACAGTTCGAAACATTTTGCATTGAAAATGTATTCTTATAGGTCTGCTGATTCTTCAGCTTAACACTCAAGACTAAATTCTTCCACAAGGAAGAGACTATCAGGAGACATCAGTGGAGAAACAGACCTTAAATTTGGGACTTCTGGGGAAACTAAATATAAAGAAATTATCTATAGGAAAATAGAATGTAGTTTTCCCATCTTTGGATGAATATGTTTGCTTAGCATGGTTAGTGTGGAAGTGTTCAAGAATCTTGGAGTTTTGTTGTTTTTTTTTTAAGCAAACAATTTCCTACTTTGCTCATTTTTATACTGAGAAAGTTTCATGTCATTACCTGGGTTACTATCTTAAAATCATAGTAACCAGGGCGCCTACGTGGCTCAGTCATTAGCGTCTGCCTTCAGCTCAGGTCATGATCCTGGAGTCCCGAGATCAAGCCCGGCATTGGGCTCCCTGCCCAGCGTTGGGCTCCCTGCCCGGCACTGGGCTCCCTCCTCGACAGGAAGCCTGCTTCTCTCTTTCACTCCCCCTACTTGTGTTCCCTCTCTAGCTGTGTTTCTCTCTGTCAAATAAATAAAATTAAATTTAAAAAAATCATAGTAACCCCTAAGTATGTATCCTTATGTGTTACACAACCATGTATTAATATGAATACTTTTTCAGTAAGATTTTTATCAAAATAGTATGACTTTTTTTTTTAAGATTTTATTTGTTCATTTGACAGAGAGATCACAAGTAGGCAGAGGCAGGCAGAGAGAGAGGAGGAAGCAGGCTCCCTGCCGAGCAGAGAGCGGGACACGGGCCTCAATCCCAGGACCCCAATATCATGACCTGAGCCGAAGGCAGAGGCTTTAACCTTACACTGAGCCACTCAGGCACCCAGTATGACATTTCTTAGAAGCCAGGTGCTTGGATGTGATGACAGTTCACTTTGGGACATAGAATCAAGTCCATGAAATTCTCCCAGTGATCTGGATCATTTAAGTCTGTGAGAGTGGCCAGGAAGATACTGAGGACTCAGAGCTGGTAAAGGCAAGCCTCCTGAAGATGCAGCAGGCAGCGTTTAGAGAAATCTTTGATATCACATTATTAAATCTGTTTTATATATTAACAAATTAAGTCTCCTTAAAAATCTTAATTACTTAACTTTTTCTTTATGCATTGTCATCTTAGTAAAATGTATATGTAGTAGAATACAAGTAAACAACTTCCTTACCTTTCCTTACCTTTCTCTGAAGTTTGGAAGGAGACCCAGTTTTAATACTGATACAGCTGATGAAAAGTGTGGAAGTGACAGGCCAGGTGTCGACTAATGCCTTGCCCCTACATTGAACAACCACAGGGAGACCTGAATGTCCCTTTTGGAGGCAAAAGAAAACAAATCTAAGAGAGGACAAGCCCAGCATGCTTAGTTTCTCCCACCCTTCGTCCCTCAACTATTAGATGGGTTCTTTCTCCTCTCAGTGAGGAGTTAGGTAAGAGAAGAGAGACCATATCCCCCATGCTCATGCTTCCAGAGATCAGACTGTCTCTCCTTATTGGGGAAAGAGAACCAGTGGGGATTTGATTCCTCTAAATTTTCCTCCTTGGTTGTTTTGTTTTGTTTTTTTGTTCTAGTATACTGAAATATATGTGTTTGGTGCCCCTGGGTGGCTCAGTTGGTGAAGTGTCTGGCTTTGGCTCAGGTCATGATCTCTGGGTCCTGGGGTGGAGCCCCACATCAGGCTCCCTGTTCAGTGAGGAATCTGCTTCTCCCTCTCCCTCTGCCCCTGCCCCTCCCTCTGCTCAGGCTCTCTCTCTCAAATAAATAAAGTCTTTTAAAAAAAATAAGTAAGATGGATGTGTCTACCCAGTTCGGAAGTCAGAACTTCTTTTGCTGCTTATAAATAGTGCCCAGTAACTTTTTTTTCTGTAATACCATTTTGAAATAATACTAATGACAAATTATAGTTACTTCAAATAAATAGCTTTTATTTTACTATTATAAGCATATCCTGCATTAGGTAGCAGCACCTAATGGCTGAAAATAAAAACTTCTTCATTAGTATTTTGTGTTTATATAGTTTAGAGAAAGGTTCCTTAAGGTCTCAGGTAAAAAAATGGGAAAATAATTTTGAGATTTTTAGATAATAACTATAGAAATGAAGTAACTCTGGGTTGGTTGTTTTCCTACTACATCTTTTCTAATTTTTCTTTCTTTTACTCCCTTCCCTAAGGTAAAAAGAAAACTCATTTGCAAAGGGAGAAAATGAAAGCCAAACAGAAGCAGGCTCCAGCTTCTGCAAAAACTTGGATTCAAAAGGTCCCTGAACAGAAAATGAAGTTAACTTCAGAACACACTTTCTGCCTTGAAAACTGAAAGAAACTATTACTTCCTTTTCACATGACCACAAGTCCTTTGATGGAAATGTACAGCAGAAACTCTTGAGAGAGAGGCTAAAAGCAACTCTATTCTACCCTCCCCTTAGACTTTTCTTAGGAAAAGTCAATAATTAAGCAAATTGCTTAACACTTGGTTCCAGTTCCTGCATATCTGGAGTTTAAAGGCATAATACACCATTAATTTCCATGCTGCAATTTTTATTTTAAAGAAAGTGACAGGATGTCCTTACGCTGACACTGAAAATTCATCAATTTTAGAGCCAGGAATTTCCGGGTTACACAGAAAAAAAAAATAGAAGTCTACTGAATTAATTTTTTAGAAGAAGAAATCAGATTAAATATTTCTTTGTTTTTCCTTTTGGAAACTTTTATGTATAATTCTTTCTGCCTGCCTACTTTTCTGCAAAAATGAGATGTACAGATTTCAGTTCCCTGCTATGAAAAGTGATGTGGTGGCAATTTTTTTTTTATAAATGTTGCTTTCTGATTTTTATCAGAGTGAGAAAATAATTAAAATTATTATTGATTTCATGTCACTTCATATTTTGATTTCCCCTCCATTTTAGTTTAATATAATTTGCAATAATTGTACATATTGTTGTTTGTTTCATAAAGCATATCACTTTAAAATGGTTTTTACTCCTGTGATTATGTTGGAATATTTGGAATTTTAAAGGAGTAAAGACTGCCCAGCATTTGGTTTTATAATGTTTGTCACCAGATTTTTATTATTGATGTAAAAAAAAGTCAATTTTTTTAAATAGTTGGACTTCGGCAGCTTTGTGAGGAAAGTTGGAGGTGTTTGGGATTGCTATCAGTCTTCAGCATTGTGCTGATGTGAAATAAGTATTTTGCATTTGTCTGCCAGTCTAGGCTCAGTTTTTATGTTTATTTTAGAAGACAACTGTTGCATCAATATATTGTTTCTTGGCATTGTTCAGCATAGGTAATGTGTGCACTTTTTGTGGACACATACTCATATTTAAGTTTTTTGCATAAAATAAATGCTTCTAGATGTCATATGGTAGTCTTTTTTAATCTCTATCATATTATGTTTTCTTGTGAGTTTCTTTTTATGTAAAGGGCTAAAGTCATAAGTAACATTACAGTCAACTCTCCATTATCTATATAAAATAGTGACTATGCCTCAGGTTTTAAGTTTTGCAGTCATAATTTAAATCACAAATTTAATGAAACCAAGTATATTGCAAGAGCTAATTCAGGAAGAACTTGAAATTTGTCCTTCTTCTTGCTCAGAGTTGTAGCTGCCCCCCATTCTGTACTTGAGACTCTTTCCCAAAGACATAAATGACACTTGCATTAGAACTTGGTCTTGAGAGGCTGTAGTCTACAAGGGATGTAAAACAGCAAATGTGAGCTATGTCAGAAAAGAATTATTATGTTAAATGTGAAATTTGCTAGTAGCAAATGTCACTTATCTCATAGATAATCAAGAGTTGGCTGTATATTGACTCAGTGAAAGATGGGTAATTCTTTCAAATATGCATGTACACACATTTAGGTATCGGATGATGGTTAGGGAACAGTGGATACAAGTGATAGAAAACAATACCTTTTAAAAGGGCAAAAAAAGCCCTCACTCTTCTTGTTGCCTCTTCATAACCCTTTAGAAGAAAAGTATAAAACATTGCCTCCAACATGCTGAAAAAGAGTATCTATGCATAAGCATCAGAGAAGTCCCTCAAGCAAACAGTGGACATGTATATTTAGAAAGATTTTAAAGTGCTCTTAGCATCAGACAACTTGATTCTTAAGGCCACTGATCTGTCACCAATAAAAAGCACACTGGTAGGGACCTTTTCAACTCCTTTTGATTACGCAGAGTCACAATTCTGACTAGATTACCTAGTGTTGTCATATTTATAACAATGTAGCAGAACCATTTGCATCTGTTTGTGGCTGCTTCGATTTTTTTGTAGGAAAGGAGTTTAGCTAAAAGGATCTGGGTCCACAGGTGTATGTAAATGGCCCCCCCGGTTTCATAATATGATGCAAGCATCTGGCACGAAGGGAAGGGAGAGTAGCAGGATAAAAAGATTGAGATGATGGGAAGGGACTTAAGGGACATTTGTCAGTTTTCCTTTGAAAAAAAGGAAAAGTTAAATCCCTTAGGAATTTGATATTCACATCTCAGAGAAATACAACACAAAGTGCAGACTTATATTTGAGAATTAATGTTAACCCTTTGTGTCTAGTTTGAAGCTTCTTGTATTTGTCTAAAACTACAAGCCAGAATTTTGTATCTCCTTTGATAAAAAGTGTGTATAATGTAAAGTAGTTTTGCATATTCTTGTGCTGCACATGGGCTGAATTTTTAAAAAATTTTTTAAAGACTTGAAGCAGAACCTTGTAATTTGTGTAAATGATGAGTGTAAAATCCTACCATAAAATGCTAAAAATATGCATTGTTTCAAATAAAACCAAGAAATGCAGCATTATATAGTAGTGTGGAACCCTGAATATTCATGTACTCCCCAGTATGTCACAAGCTGATAAAATATCTGCATATCCTTACAAGAAATCAAAAATCTGCATATCCTTACAAGAAATCATAAATCAAAAAATCAAACCTTCAAACTTCCTGGCAACATACTCTGATTTGACCTACCGTGACGGAGAACATAGTAGATAATAAGTTCTGATAGACATTGGGAAACTTTAGAAGTTGATTTTTCACCCAAGAACTTAAAAGTGGCCTTTCATTTATACTAATATATCTCTTTATTCCAAATTTTGGACATGCACATTTAGTTTAAAAACTGATGGAGAGCAAGCAGATTGCATGTATCCAGAATAAGAAATGAAGAGAATGAGAAATATAGCTAGCTAGCCTGCCTGGTTCTGTATTTTACCCTCAGTGGGCTTATCATTCTACACCTTGATATTTGCATCATCAAGACTGTTCTACCTTCACTATTCACATGAATAAACTGTTCATAGAAACCACTGGAGATCAAGTTTCTAATAGTCTGACAACAAGCTTTGCTGCCTGCCTTGATGATAATGATGGCATTGCTCACAAGAAGTAAAAGTTGGCCATAAGCCATCAAACAGTGTAGAACAATGGAAATTAATGTTCATAATCACATACCTCCTCAGAGGAGCCTATAAATCAGAGGTCTACTTTTTCACTTCCCTAAGTAATAATAATAAGCCTTCTTTCCTTCATCTTCTGTCTTACTGGAAAGGCCAATGGGGATGCCTGGGTGGCTCAGTCAAACATCTGACTTCAACTCAGGTCATGATCTTGGAGTCCTGGGATTGAACCCCACATCAGGCTCCCTGCTCAGTGGGGCCCTGCTTCTCCCTCTCCCACTCCCCTTGCTTGTGTGCACTTGTTCTTTCTCAAATGTATAAGATGAAAGACCAACAAGAGCATGTGGGTTCCATTTCTAAGGAATCTGGGCCAGGGTGGTGAACAGGATTTCTGTTTTGGGGTATTTCTCAAATAACATTTATCAATATTGATTGCCAACTAAAGGCACTTTCTTTCCCCTCATTCTCCAGTTACTCCTGTTCTCTAGCAAAGACCATGCATTCTGAATAAAATCCATTCCTTTTAGGAAATAGCACTCTATCAAATTCTGTGAGAAGTTTGGAAAGCAGTCAATTGGAGGTCATTTATACATGTAAGGAGCAAGGTCCAAGTCCACAGAAGCCAGTAAAAACTGAAGGGTAAGGGGTAGCAATTTTCCTCATTACAGGTCTTTATTTATTTAACCTATACAGACTAGACACAATGTCACGGGCTTTCATTAAAAACACTAGTGTGCGGGTGCCTGGGTGGCTCAGTTGGTTAAGCGACTGCCTTCGGCTCAGGTCATGATCCCGGAGACCCAGGATCGAGTCCCACATCAGGCTCCTTGCTCGGCAGGAAGCCTGCTTCTCCCTCTCTCACTCCCCTTGCTTGTGTTCCCTCTCTGGCTGTGTTTCTGTCAAATAAATAAAATCTTTAAAAAAAAAAACAAAAAAAAAAACCCACTAGTGTGGGGGCGCCTGGGTGGCTCAATGGGTTAAAGCCTCTGCTTTCGGCTCAGGTCATGATCTCAGGGTCCTAGGATCAAGGCCCGCATTGGGCTCTGCTCAACGGGGAGCCTGTTTCCTCCTCTCTGCCTCCTTGTGATCTCTCTGTCAGATAAATAAAATCTTTAAAAAAAAAAAATAAAACACTGAGTTATATATATGGTAAGTTATACCTCAATAAAGTTTAAAATAAATGAGATACGGGGTATCTGGCTGGCTCAGTCAGTAGAGCATGTTACTCTTGATCTCTGGGTCTTAAATTCAAGTCCCACATTGGGAGTAGAGACTACTTAAAAGAAAAAAAAAAAAAGACAAATGAGACATCTTTAAAAAAACTCCAACTCTTCAAAACCATGCATCATCCACTTAAGTACCAGACTGTCAAAATCCACATCATGTCAAAAAACCATTACAACAATAACTGAATTTGCAGGCAAAGCACCCTTACTCATCAGTGAGTTCCACTCCTCATAGGGTTAGTTGCTGGCATCAATCTTGTTCTTAGCTAGGCAGTTCTGGAAACCATTTTCTCCACCGTGGTCATGGCCACATTTGACTTTATTTACCACAGATACAAAAGACTGTGTGTAAACAAAAGGCTAACATATTCCCAATGACTGATCAGTTCCTTCTCTTGGGAGTTACTGTCCTTATAAGATATCAGAGAACTCACTTTGCACTTTCTCCAGCTGTACACATGGAGGAAAGGCCATGTAAGGACAGAGTGAGAAGACGGCCAGCTGCAATCCTGGAAGAGAAGCCTCGCCAGAAAATGGATCCCCTGGTAAAAAACAATCTTAGGGATGAGGCTTCCTTGGTGATCCTGACCTCTCCCAGCAATAGGAGCCTCTAATGATCTGGTTCCAGGATGGTTTTCTGCCCCTCCCCCATGGGACAGGGATCTTTTTCTTGCCCCAACTTTATCTGATCTTCACCAATACTCTGAGGTGAAGAGTTGCTTTCCTTTCCCAGCAGCTAAGAGCTTTGTTACATAGAGAAGAAGAGCACCCGCAGGGCTTGGTTTCTTTGACACAGCAGCAGATACTCACCTCCCCAGGCCTGCACTACCAAGAAACGCTTGTCTCTGTCTCCACCTGTGCCCAGTAGTCCCTGTGAGTGTTGATGGATAACCACATGAAAGCACCTGAGAGTAGATGAAAACTCCCTTTGTATCTAAGGCACCTTTGTTTAAACTTCAGGCCATCTGTTTACTTCAATTCTCTAATGGGTTCAAGAAATGACTTAATGGATTAGTAGTAATCACCCTCTTCACAGCTTTCTTCACTTTCTAGGCAGAACTCCTAAAATTATCAGATAAAAAGAAACTACTTGTGATCTCTCTCTGTAAAATACATAATTAAAATCTTAAAAAATATATTTTGTATTTATGTATTTGACAGAGAGAGAGAGATCACAAGTAGGCAGAGAGGCAGGCAGAGAGAAAGGAGAAAGCAGGCTCCCTGCTGAGCAGAGAGCCTTGATCCTAGGACCCTGAGATCATGATCTGAGCTGAAGGCAGAGGCTTTAACCCACTGAGCCGCCCAGGCGCCCTCTCCACCTAGCTTGTTAACAGCACACCCACCCCATGC
>PITA01032567.1:0-13801 GCA_004023965.1 Spilogale gracilis
GCCCCCAGAACTCAGTTCTAACCACCCAAAGGCACATGGAGCATGAACAGGACCAATGTGCCACCTCCCTCCTGCTGGGCTCCTAAGTCCTACCTGCCCCCATGTTCCTTGAGCTCCCTGGAGCATCACATCCCTTCCTTCCTTGGTATATTACCCCAGATAAGCCTTCTCCAAGCAGTTCCTGAGCCCTTCACCCTTGTCCGTTTGAAACCAGGAACTGGGGGACACAGCCTCTGCCTATGATCTTACTATTTTAGTTCATTGAAAGATTTAATGAGAGCCTCTGATGGGCAGGCACCAGGCGAGGAATGGGGGATTTGACATCTGCCTGTTTTCTATGCCTCATATAAGACACCTGCAAAAAATGAATCTGGTAACAGAAAATTTAAAAAAACAAAAATTCTCTGCTGCTGCAGCTGACAGCTTCTGTGGTCGGACAATGGGAATCCTCTACTCTGTCCTAGTTCCTCTTCTGTCTTGGCTGCTAGAACGCTCAGAGTTCAGTTTAATCTTCATCTCGGAAAGACGTTAGCTTGGGTGCTTGATTAGCTTCTCCTAGACTCTCCATGAATTTGACCCACTGTTTCTGTTTTAAGAATCTTGGAGGGCGCCTGGGTGGCTCAGTTGGTTGAGCATCTGACTCTTGATTTTGGCTCAGGCTGTGATCTCATGGGTCATGGGATCAAGCCCCGCATGGGGCTCTGCAATCGGCAGGGGCTCTGCTTGAGGATTCTCGGCCTTGGACCCTCCCCCAACTCATGTTCTTTCTCAAAAAAAAAAAAAAGAAAAAATATTGGAGCTGCCTCACACCCTTTTAGGACGTAGCAGGTGTACCATAAACAGGGACCACGCCACCACATCCGGAGCAGCAGGGGTTACTTCGTGGCCTGCATGCCCCATGACGTCACTTCCAATGACCAAAACAGCATCCCGCCCAGGGAACGTACTAAAGGCCACTGCATTGTACACTTGGAAACGGTGAATTTTACGTGAAATTTTGTTATGTGAATTACATCGAAAACAAAACTACAACAGTACATTCTCATTTCCAGGGGATGCTTGAAAAGGCAAGGAACTTGGCTAAAGTCGATTCAGTCGCGGAACAAATATTGTTGGGGCAGCAACTGTGTGCCAAATACTGCAGGGGGCGCTAGTGATATCCTCTAGCTCGGCACTCCTGCTGTGGGGAGCTTCTCAGCCCGAAGGAGACAGAGGCAGGATTCCTCTGGAGGACGCCAGTCATCTCGAGGTCCCCCCTTCCCAGCTGCCTGCCTGTTCTTAGGACAGAACAACTCTGTGCTGGGCAGGACCTCCAACTTCTCGTGCTCTGGTGAGCCCCTCAGGCTCACCCACCAGAGGACCATCTGGCTTGTCCCCCCAGGAGAACCCACATGGCCCCATTGTCTTGCACAGTGAAGATGCTTAGATATTCTCATCAAAGGGCCCTCCTGGCTTCAGCTCCAGGCCAGGGCTCCTCGGAGGGCCTCAACAAAAGCACAGCTATCTCACTTTCACACCGGCTGCTTCCCTGTCTCCTCCCAGGAGGGGCACGTGGAAGACATTATCATCACCTCACCATTTCACAGGGTAAGGGGACTTGTCCAAGGTCACATAACTTGCAAAAAAGAGACCCAGGACTGCGTCACAACTGTCCCCACTCTTCCCACTGGCCCACTGTGTTCCCTGTGGCAAGCTCGGGCCTGGCCTTCAGAACACCCAATAGTTGTTCATTTCCCTCTCTAGAGTCAGCTGCTTACGCCTTAGCACTCAGGTCATGCGGAAAGGGCAGAAGTCACAGGGGAAGGCTCTAAAACTGGGACACGTGGGCTGCAGCTAGGCAAGAGCGAAGCAGTCTCTTCCTCCACCAGCCCTAGCCCCCAGCTGTCTGTCATCACCCAGAGTGGGCACACCAGGCCAGCCTGCGTACCCAGTGGCCACCCACCCATGTGGTTCATCATTCATGCAAACGAGATTTGGGTGCCTGCTCCCTGCCATGTAGACACAAGGCTCAGAGTGCTGAACCAGACACAGTCCCTGCCTTCAAGTTATTTGCCGTCTCTGGGGAAGACCAGAGAGTAAACAGACCATGACAATACATGGGATCAGGGCTGGGATGGGGGAAGCACAGTGGGCTGCGGGAGCCTAGCCAAGGGGCAGCGGACGTAGACAGAGTGTTGGGGAAGGCTCCCCAGATACTGTAGTGCGGCTGGAACCTGCAGGAGGGGCAGGAGTTACATAAAGGAAGAGGCAGGGGTGGGTGCTGGACCCGGGTGGTCGAGTTGCAGAATGGCTGGAATGCAGAGGGAAAGCAGGTGGGGGCCCAGGAGCTGGGCGAGGCAGAGCTAGCCGTGTATTTTGTGTTTCTGCCCTAACAGTGGAGCTGGGAGACATCTGGGGTCTGCAGGGATGTGGCTGAGGCTTCGTTTGAGAAGGTTCCAGCACAGTGGGTGGGTTGGCAGGGCAAAGCCTGGATGGGGAGAATCTAGGTAGAATGGAGACAGGAGCCAGAGCAGTGACAGGAGGATGGAGAGGAGAGTTCCAGAAATGATCAGGATTAGGTGAGGGGTGCCTGGAGGGCTCAGCTGGTTAGGTGTCTGACTCTGGATGTTGGCTGGGGTCATGATGTCAGGGTCATGAGATCAGGCCTACAGTGGGCTCCGTGCTCAGCAGGGAGTCTGTTTGAGATTCTCTCTCTTCCTCTTCCCCTCCCCACTCCCTTCTCCTTCTCTTTCAATCTCTCTCCAAAACAAAACAAAACAAACAAACAAACAAAAAACAAAAAACAACAACAAACAAAAGAATTAGCTGAATGGCCAGGCATTGATGATTGGATACTTGGGAGCAGGGAACGGAGAGGAGAGGTACCAGGACCATGTCCTGATTTTCAGCTTGGAAGCCTGGTAGACAGAGGTGCCATTCGCTAAGATTAAACAAAAGAAGACAAAAAACCCAAGGGGATAGAGATGAGGGTCGGTGGGTGAGGGGGAAGAGAGCGTGGCTATAAAAGGGCCACAGGAGGATTATCTGTGAGACTACTGTTGGGTATCTGCGAGGGCGGATGCAGGAGCCTGCTGGGGAAAACGGACAGAGACCTACAGGCACATGGGCGCACGTGAGTGCTCACATACAGATGCACACATGTAATGCAGGAGAAATCTGAATAGGATGGGTACGCTGGATGGAGATCAATGTCCTAGTTGTGATATTGTACTTTAGTTATACGAGACATTTCTGTTGGGAGAAAACTGGGTCAGTGGTACAGGGATCTTTTTGTATTTTGCCTCACACACGAATCTACAATTCTCTCAAAATAAAACCTTGAATTAAAAAAACAGCTACTGGGGGGGAGAAACCACCCCGAGTGGTGGGGCAGAGGTTTAGGGTGGGGGAAGGGTCTCAAGCTAAATCTACACCCAGCACCAACACATCCAGAACCCAGGCACTCTGGGGCCCACTGCCGGGTCCCTTCCTCTTGGCACTCTGGCCCTCTAGCTGGTGTCCCTCTTCCGCCCTGCGTCTCCTGGGCTCTACCAGTCCTGCTTGCCTAATCTGGCCTCTCCCACAGATTCTTTCTTCCTTATATACATCACCAGGGTCACACATCAACGTCCTGCCCCATCCTCCTCCCCCTGTCTCTGCTGTACCCATGATTGACCTGTGACCTCGCTTAACCATCCCATCCCCTTGTTCCCACAGGCCGGTGGGGGCTTTGGGGACCAGCACCACCAGACCCGGCAGACCTGAGCCCCTTCCTCTTGACCCTCCCGCCCCCACACGCTCCGCCCGGAGCAGCACTGTTTCGAGCCCACCCAAACACACCAAGTCGGGCACGGGTGGGAGCTGAGCGTGGACTGGCACGGGGATACAGTGACACGGAGACCAGCGCTGTGCGCAGAGGTGCGCGCGCAGGAGCAGATCTGGAGCCCCGCCCCCCACCTGCAGGAAGGCTTCCCTGCCAGGTGCAGCTATCACGCCCCAAACAAATCCCAGCTGATAAGGACACTGCCTTTGAACCGGAGCCCTTCCCTCGGCTGTGATCAGATAAGCAGGCAGGGAAGAAAGAGAAAATCCCCGCTTTTTCTCCTCCTCAGACTCCTGCTGTGCCACGCAGAGGGGCTGCCTGGGGGCCTGCGCCCCGCCCCGCCCCCCGCCGCGCCCCCTCTCAATCAAGCCGGGGATCACAGGCACAGTGACAGGTCGCTCCTCCGGTTTGGGTTTCAGCCCGGGGGAGCTGCAGCCGCAGGCAGCCAAGCTGGGGCCCTTACACCTGGGTCTGATGGGCCAACTGGGGGGCCTCTGTTGTGGGGACCCTGCCTCAAAGGTCCTGTCTTGTGGGGACGCTGGAGCCTCATGGGGTATCCACCTAAGGGGCCTCCCTACCTCAGGCACCCCCGCTGGTTTGTTTTTTTTTTTTTTTGGTCACAATATCCTGGGCACATAGGGTCCTCTAAGTCAAGAACCCTGGTTTATAGGCTCCCCTATTTTGTGGGATTGCCTGAGCCCAAACCTTGGTTGTGGGGCTCCCATTCAAACCAGTATATGGGCCCTTCCATCTGAGATTCTGGCCTGTAGGTCCCCACCCCCCTCAAAGGCACTCCTGGCTTAGAGGATCTGTGGGTACACACCCCTGCTTATTGCACCCCCAGCTGAGGGCCTGGCTTATGGGGAGTCCTATAGATCCTGGCTCTAGAGTTCAGAATCCAGGTCTTCAGGATCCCTTTCCTCCTCCAAAGAGCCAGGCGCTGAGACCCAGGAGGCCTCAGGAGAGGGACCTGGGACCTGGGGGAGAGGGGTCAGGCGGGTAGGTTAAAGGGGCAGGGTTCCCACGGCCCTGCCTGAGGCTGAGGCGTAATTAGAGGTCTCAGGTGTGTGTGTTGTGGGGAGGGGGTGGGCTCCAAGGGTCTTTGTATTGTTTATCCTTCACAAAGACCCCCAATAGGGGGCCACCGTCCCCCCTTGGGACAGCTCTGCCTCTGAGCTCTGGGCTGTCCCAGTTCCCTGCACCCCACCCCCTTGCACCTGCCAGCAGCCTGCCAGGAGGACAACAGCCCTCAGGGGTCCAGGGACCTGCATGGGGTCTGTTGCTGAGAGGCCAGGCTGCCCTGGAGCCCAGTGCGGGTCGGGAACCCCCTCCAGCTCCTCCCAGCCCTCCTTCCAGGTGCCTCCCCGCCACTCAGCTGACTCAACAGAAAACCCCATGATTTATTCATGCCCAGGAGCAGCCTCTGCCCAGGATGCAGATGGAGGAGGATTCATTCAGTCCCAGAGAAGAGAGGGAGACGGGAGAGGGAAGAGAGAAAAGCATGCAGAGTGAGAAGGAAACAGGCCTGTCTCCGTGCTGAAGCCCCATCCAGGCCCCTGTCCCCACATCCCCACATCCAAGTGCATCTTTCCCCATCACTGCCTCATCTGGGCCTTAGCAGACCCAATTACTTATAATAAACAATTCCGTTTATCTTTATCAGAATCATTACCTAAATTGGCTACATGACACATACTGTTCTCTAAGTGCGCCCCGGGGAGGAGGGGCCATAAAAGCCGGGTTCTGCACTCCGTAATTATCCCTCTATGGGCCATAAACCATTACACTGGTGTTTAAAATAGGTATGGCGAGCAGTTTCCCAGCCCACCGAGGGCTGCCCAGGGCACCCACGGAAAGGATGCGCTCAAAGTTTTGCTGCGGCCAACAACTTCCAGCTGCTGGGGGCCTCCTAACGTGGCTCCTGCGAGGCCCTGGGCCATGCAGTCCTCAGTAAGGGGAGGGCAGGGTGTCCAGGGTCAGGCCTGGGAGTGGGCAGCCCCGGCCACCAGAGAGGGGCTGAAGGACCTATCACGGGGCTCTCTGCTGGCATAACGAATGTTCTCTTTCCCGGACCGCTGGCCCCCCTCCCCCATGGCTGCTGACTTGGGCTTTCCTCAGTGTTTGCAGAAACGCCTCCACAGCCCCGTGGGGCTGGTCTCCCCCTCGTCATCCCCCAGGGAGGCCCACGTCAGCATCTCACTCGTGATTAAAACAAAACAGCCGGCTGCCCCCACGGAGCCCCGCCTGTCTTTCAGCTGACCCTTTAGAGCTGTTCTGGTTTGTCTTCCCAGAGGCCTCTGCTCCCTGTGGCCTCCAGCCAGTCTGCCCAGGTCTGCATCCCTACAAATGGCCCATGCCCCTGGCAGCCAGGCCCGGTGCTTGATGGTAGAAAGCCCTCTATCTGATGCCTGCCTGCACAGCATTCAGTGGCTGGGCCAGGAGAGACAGAGGTGGTCAGGCAAGAGTTCCCAGCTGTGCAGGACCCACAGGGACAAAGGGGCATCATAACAGGAGGGCTCCTGCTGGACCTCTGCCTGGGGACCATGGGGAGATGATGAATAGGAGTCCCTCAGGTTGAGAAAAGGAAGGAAGAACGTTCTTATCCACAGGCAGGGCAAGGTGTAAAGCTTTGGAGGTAGGGATAAAATGGATGTTTGACAACAGTAAAAACATTTTGTGTGCTTAGAATAGTGGTTCTCGGGGTGGGGCTCCCCGGAACAGTGGCCTCAGCATCAATGAGAATCTTATTAGAAATGCAAGTCCTCGGGCCCTTGCCCAGGTTTACTGAACCAACAACTCTGGGGAAGTGGAAGTAGCAATCTATAGTTTAACAAGCCCTCTGGGGATTCCCGTGGCTACTTGCTTTGAGAACTCTGGTGCTCGAGCATCCGTGAGGGGCAGAGGCCGCGAAGGAGATTCGGCAGGGCAGCTGCCTCTGGGACGCTCCTAGCAGGTTTTGCATCCCCTGGAAGGGTGCTGAAGAGCACGGAAGGCTTTTTTTTTTTTAAGATTTTATTTATTTGACAGAGAGGGGACACAAGCAGGCAGAGTGAGAGAGGGAGAAGCAGGCGGAATGAGAGAGGGAGAAGCAGGCTTCCCACGGAGCAGGGAGCCCGATGTGGGACTCGATCCCCAGTCTCCGGGATCATGACCCGAGCCGAAGGCAGTCGCTCAACCAACTGAGCCACCCAGGCACCCCAAGCACGGAAGGCTTTTAAGCAAGAAAGTGATAAGGTCAGGTTGACATTTTAAGAAGCGCACTCTGACTTTAGTGGGGAGCGGCAACTGGCGGGCAAGCTGGCCTCCCAGGCTAAGAGGAAGTCTGTGCAGTTGTTCAGGGGAAGGATGGGGAGGTCTGGACTGGGGGATGGCTGAGGGGACAGAGAGAACGGGACAGATCTGAGTGACAGTCAAGGGGTCAAACGGGCAGGATATAGAAGTTAAGGGACAGAGAGGCATTCAGAAATCTGACCTAAACACCCAGGAGGAGGATGTGTGCCTCTTGCCAAAGAAGAAGTAGGGTTCTGGATGGGTGGGGACCGTGGCTTCAGGTCAGCAGAGCCTGAGGGGCCTGCTGAGCCGTCCTCACATGAGCCAGTCAGGGGACATTCAGTACTTGATGCCCCACCCAGGGGAGCTCTGAGTCTAAAAGTTGCCTGAATGTAGACAGGGCCAGAATACCCAGTTACATGGTGCCCATCTGGGGGTCCCTACTGTTGCAGCCTCCTCAATCCTGGTGACCATTACGGTCCTGGGCAGCGGGTTACTCAGTCTTAATGCCTTCCTCCGGCAGCCCAGCATCAATCTGCCGGACTCCAGCCACTCTCTTCGGCTAGACAGGCAACCATCCATGCGTCTGCGCGTTCACCTATCCCTCTGGCTTGCTGAGCCACCACTGTCGCCCATCCCTGTGCTCCGTGCCTTATATTCCTTATTTTCGCCAGTGTTCCCAAACTCCCCTGGGCATGGGGTGGTTAGCACCACCATACAGCTGAGAAGGCGAAGACTTAGGCCAAGTCACCTGCAGAAGGTAACACAGCTAGCACGTGAGAGGGGTTGAGACCTGAACCCAAGTCCTGTCCCCACCATTCTGCCCGGATGGCACCTGTGTTCTTCTCCCACTGCGGGGCTCTAGCCCCACCGGGTTCTACCAGGGCAGGAAGGGGCTAGTGCCCGCAGCAGGCAGACCCAAGGGGCTGGAGCCTGCCTCGAGGCCTCCTTAATGTGCCCATAACTCATTCTCTGGGTTCACTAATGCTCCCTGCTATTAGTGCCGAGCACAGCTAAGCAAACTACAAAATATTCCTCTGACTCAACAATCAATTTCCATATTGTTACAAATGGAGTCCACGCCTGCCACGGTTCATTTTTCTTCAAGGACCTTTTTTTCCCCCCTTTCCTTCTCTTTACCCACTACAGTGAGGAAGTCATTACCGAGTGTTATGAATTTCACAACGTGCTGAAAAAATATAAATGCATACTGCATAGAGTCAGGGCCACATGCTGGAGAGCTGCCTTCCCCTCCCCCGCCAGCTCTGAGCCTCCTCCAGGCCAGGCCTCCTGAGAGAGTCGCCCAGGCACACAGCGCTTGAGCCTCAGGGGGCCACTGACCGCTCCCCACACCGGGCAGAAGGTTCTCCGCATTTCTGGGGATCAGCATCTGCTGTGTACTGCCAATGCCTTTCTCCTTGGGTCCATCCCAAGGGCTTCCTCTGGTCCACATCCTAACCCAGTTCTGGCGAATCTGCAAAGCCGCTGTGCAAGGCTATTTACCGTGCAAGTGGGCATCATAGTGAAAATCTGACGAAAACCCTCCGTCCATCATGTGAGGACTGGGCCATAGACAATGAGGAGACACTGATATGCTGATGTGAAGAAGATGTCCCGGAACTGCACGCGCAGCATAACCTCATTCCGTCCAAAAGTTATGCCTGGAGAACTGAAGGTGAATGTGCAGAACAGCATCTGGAGGAATTTATCCCATCCCCCTGCGGGAGCCTATCTCCAGGTACTGGTCCTGGCTGGGAGATGGGGAGGGGAGGGATGTTTCCCATTTTTGTTTGTACATTTTATATTCTCTATCATCTGAATTTTTCCTAGCATGCATTGCTTTGGTAATGATAATAAAAGGAACATTTATTTAAAAGAGTGCGTTCATTTGTTGCCTCTTATCTAAGTAAGACCTTCCCTGACCCACCAAAGCAAAATATGTTAGCCCTTCTCTTTAGCAAACTCCTGAACTTTGACCCCAAAGATTCTAGGGGATGTATCCCCCTACTGGCCCCTCCCCAGCCCTTTAAGCCATGACTTTGCTTAATTCACCTGAGCAACTCTGAAGCCAGCACAAAGTGTGGGTGGGCACCCTGCCCCCAGGGCAAGGGCCTTGCCTGCAGCGGTCCAGCACTAGGACAGGGCCTGGCACAGGGGAGGAGCTCAAGAAAGACACGTGGACTGGACCAAGAGTTTGATTCTGGGAACACTGTCTCTAAGAGCTAGATTCTGCTCTCCCCCAGAAATGGAACGCGGGAGCTAAGGGGTGTGTCTCACAAATGTGCAAAGCGGCCCTGGGGCCACCGGAGCGCAGTGTACTGCACTGGGGTAGTACTGACCACTTGTCTATCTCCCGCACCGGACTGGGAGCCCAGAGGGGCAGGCTATGACTGTAGGTTTCACTGCTACGTCTCCATTTGTCTCACATGGGGTCTGGCATGGAGTAGACCCTCAGTGGCTACTGGCTGGCTGGATGAGTGGGTGGATGGATGGACAAACAGATGGATGGACAGGTAGGTGGGTGGGTAGTTGGATAGGGAGATGGGAGGATGGGTGGGTGGTTGAACAGATGGGTGGGTGGATAAGTGGATGGATGGATAAATGAATAGATGGGTTGAATGGACAGGTGGTAGAGAGATGGCTGGATGGGTGGATAGATGAGTAGATGAACAGATGGATGGGCAGGCAGATGGATGGGCGGGTAGACGGGTGGATGGAAAGGGTGTATGTGTGGATAAATGGGTAAGAGGGGTCAGCATATATTTCTGCCTTTCTAGGCACTCAACATTCCCTGTGTCCTTCACATTCTACTCTGGGGCGTCACTCCATGTCACATGGAAGCAAACGGAGGGTCTCTCTCTCCTCTCAAAAGGAAGAAAAGAGGTCAGCCCATTGTTATGCCCCTGGCCAAGAAGCCAAGGATCTCAGGTCTCAAAGAAGGAGAACTGATCCAAGATTCTAACCCTCTGTGCCCTGGGCCAAGTATATACTGGAGCGTGTACTGGGCACCAGGTACTGTACTAAGTGTGCTGAACGGGCCAGGGCAGGCCCGGCATTCACTGCTCTTCCAACCCAGAGTACAGCCGGACTGTTTCCCTAAACATCCTCCCTCATCAGCTTCTTCCCCCTAACCCACCCTCCAAGAAGCAGTGGGGTGCTGCGGCTCCCTTTGGACCCATGTCAACTCAGAACTCTTAAACACAGAATCTAAGCATTCTGAGGCTAAGCCCCCCTTCCTGTCCACCTGTACTTGGAGCCATTCTCCAGGGCCATCATCCCCTTCCCCCTCCTTGTGGGTTAAGGACCCTGCATGGCAGATCTTCTGCCTTCAGCCTTGTGAGCACCATCTCTGGCTCAAAGGATCTACAGGATTGTCCCCTCCATGGACCTTGCTCCCTTCCAGGCTGCTCTGTATGGTTGTATAGGTTCTTTACTGAACCAGATGCTCCTCAGTAGGGTAAATAGGTTAAAATTCAGTCCATGCTCAGCTTGCCAAGCTATGTACCCTGTGGGGAGGGCTGAGCTAGAAGTGGTTCTACTCCCCGCCGTGCCCTAGGACTTCCCTCAAGCACCGTAGGAATCTCCCTGGGTTTGTATCCCTGGTGCCCATATCGGTCCCCCTTATCAGACTGAGTGCTCCCTAAGGACAGGGTCCAGGTTTGAATCCTCCCTGTGCCCTTGCACAGGGCTGGCAGGCGCAGAGGTGGTACCAGTGAAGGGTCTGCCGAGGGCCAAGTGCAGAGTTCTGGGGAAAGGTGCCCACGTGATGTGGAGGGGGTGTCTATTTGAGAGGTGGCTCCCTGCTCAAAGGAAAGCTCCTCACCAGGGACCGCCAGTGGAGTGCAGGGGACTTGGTCAGATGAACACAAATCAGGAGCGAGCTGGAAGAACACAGGATGCTTGCTGCTGCGAGGGCCAGGTGGGAGAGGGGAGCAGAGGGCCTCCCGGGGTGAGACTGACAGCAGGTGGGCTGGGAGGGCAGGAGAGGCCCCCAGGTCCGCGCCTGACAGCTCTCGGCAGGGATGCCGAGGAACTCGGTATGATCCCTGAGAGGCCTGCCTTGCTCCGGAGAACCCCAAGTGCAACATGCCCATCTCCATCAGCGCCTGACTCAGATACACCCAGAACTTCCCGCGGTGTCAAGACCAGCCAAGTGGAAATCTGAGTCTCCTCGAACCCTGCAAGGTGGTGAGTAGTCCCATTTTACAGAGGAAGTGGCAGCTCAAGGAGGGGCAGTCACCCACTCAGGTTCCCATGCAGGAAGGGGCAAGGGAGGAGCCTTACTCTCTTCAGTTGGGGGGCAAAGCCACTCTCTGCCCCCTGATGCTTCACCGAGGGCACCACTCTGTGCCTCTCACACCATCTCACCATGAGGAGGTGGAACTGGGAGCTCCAGATTCAGGGCACACCTGATCCCCAAAGTACAGGGGAAGGGACTGCTACAGGAGGCCCAAGCCAGTTATTCTGGGAATTCTGGGAGGGCAGTAGGCAAGGGGTGGTGGTGGGGAGACTGGGGGGGGGCACACCTTCCCTCTCCCTTTTCTGTGCCTGACCTCACCGTTCTGTCTGCCATTAAGCTTAAATGGTAACTTGGGAGGAGCCTTCAGTCAATCAATAGCTCACCCAACAAACAGGTTTTTCGAAACTCGCAGTTTATGGATTTCTCTCCCCATCTCATTCTTTAATCCTGACAGCTGCTGAGCTGAAGGGGCAGACTCTACGGCCTGGGAGACCAATTCTGTGGATGCCCTGCCCGTGGGATGCAGGATGTGGCAGGCCAGGGCCTGAATCCCCCAGAGCCGGGGGCTCCGCCCCCTGGCAGGGTGAGCCGGCTCCCTCCGTGCTCCCTCCGTGCAGCTGGGACGGAAGGCCTGGCCTGCCCTAGTGGGAAGTGGCCAGCGTGGGCCAGCGGTCACTGCTCTGCAGCCCAGCAGACCTGCCTCCGGGTCCCATTTCTGCCCCTCCTTGTCCCCTCTGAACCTGCGTCTGCGAAGTGGTATCTGCCTCATAGGAAACACGGTGGCTGGTACGCAATAATGCTCCACAATTTTGCCATATTGTTTCTAGATAATTCCTTTTTTTTTTAAGATTTTTAAAAAAAATTAATTTGAGACAGAGAGCATGAGTTGGGAGAGAGGCAGAGGGAGCAGCCAACTCCTCGCTGAGGTGGGAGCCTGATGTGGAGCTCGATCCAAGGACCCAGAGATCATGCCCTGAGCTGAAGGCAGCCGTTTCACCATCTGAGCCACCCAGGTGCCCCTTTTTGGGTCCCCAGGAGCCCTTGGCTACCAACAAGCACTGGGGAAGGATAAGGGAGCACCCATGACACACTTTGTCATACCTGTCCTGATCTGCAGGCATGGACTGTTGGTCCCAGGATGCCTGGGACAATCCTGGTTTATACCTGTGACCCCAGCATAAGTAAGAATCCCCTTTTACTTGGAAAATGTCCCTGGTTTGGACAGTGAATGACACAGTCACGTGATTTGTTGAGCTGCTCACCTGTATTACAGACAAATGGGATGTCATAGTCCAGGAGTAGGGGTTGTGCTCCCCAGTTACAATGTAGGCAACTGAGGTTCAGAGAGGGTGTGTGACTTGCCCAAGGGTACACAGCAGGGAAGGGACTGAGCTAGGCTCAGGCTGATCCCAGGTCTGTGTGGCCCACTCCACTGCCCACATGCATCCACTCTCCTGGGCTCTACTGGGATATGCAGATGAAGGCTCAAGGATGGAAAGCTGGTGCTCCTGGGCGCAGACAGAGGCCTTGGGACCAAAGTCCCTCCTGCATCTGTGTCTACACGTACCGCTGCAGAGGTAGGTTCCAGACAGTGGACCCCACCACCTGGAGCGCTCCCCCTAGCCGTGCATGCAAGCCTGCCTCACGGGGGTAACAAGCTCTGAAGATCTTATCAGGCCCCTGATGGCTGAGGCTGATGCTAGCAGGCTGTCCCCCTGCCCACCGCAGCCTCAGCCTCCTCCCAGGCTGGGGAATCCTGTTTTCTTTCCTAAGTGGAACATCAGATTACGCAGGTCTGATTTCACTGCTGATTGCAATGAGGCCAGGGGGCGGGGGCAGTGAGGGGAGCACTTAACACTCAGACAGCTCTCAGGACAGGGTAAGGCCACCGAGGGGGCTGCTTATCCATCACCTGCTGTCAGTGTCCCGTCCACACTTGAGCCGAACGTTTCACTCTGTTGTCCCTTCCGCCCCAGAGTTGGAGTTTCTGAGTCAGCCAGAGGCTAATTGTCTCAAACCTCCAGGATGGACAGGGGAATTACCTGAGATGACCAAGAGAACTGTTCCTTCTCTTTGTTTCCTTCCTTCACTCACTCACTCCTTCATTCATTCAACAGATCCTCCCCAGGGTCTGTCTATAACAGCATAGCTCACCTCTAGGTAATGCCAGGGTCAGTGGCGGGGAGGGGGGATGGTGGCGAGGCAGTGTGAGGAGGGCTGGGGTGGCTGGGACACAGGACCAGCCCTGCAGGGCGACGACAGAGGCGGCAAGGGGACGGACCACAGACCTGGGTCCTACAACGGTGAGCAGAGTTTGCCTAGTGAAGGGAAGGGAAAGCTATTTTTGGTGGAGGGGACAGTGTGGACAGGAACACAGAGGCAAGAAATAGTGTCCAGGGAAAGTGAGAATCGGGAGAACGGGGCATCTGTGGTGGGATGTGAGGGCTACGTGGGAAGAAACCTGTGAACAGCCTCGGCACCTGGCATCC
>PITA01032568.1:0-14225 GCA_004023965.1 Spilogale gracilis
CCATCGGGGCGCTGGCCAAGGCAGTGTACGAGAAGATGTTCAACTGGATGGTGACACGGATCAACGCCACCCTGGAGACCAAGCAGCCACGCCAGTACTTCATAGGGGTGCTGGACATCGCCGGCTTCGAGATCTTCGACGTGAGTCAGGGAGCCTAGGCGCACATACGCAGCATTGGTCGGGGAGGGGGCGGGTGGTGACTCACTCGTTCCCACCTGTGACCATCACGGCCAGTCTCGGCAAAGGCAGTGGGGCTCAGTGGTGACAGATGCCTCGTCCTGTCTTCCAGGGAGGCTCCCCCTCCCCGGCCTGACAGGGGCGGGGCCCGGCCACACCCCTGGCTGGGCCTGGGCTGACCCCACTGGCCACTCAGACCCTTGCCGGCCTGACCCTCTCCACTCTGCCCGCCCCCCACAGTTCAACAGCTTTGAGCAACTGTGCATCAACTTCACCAACGAGAAGCTGCAGCAGTTCTTCAACCACCACATGTTCGTGCTGGAGCAGGAGGAGTACAAGAAGGAGGGCATCGAGTGGGAGTTCATCGACTTTGGCATGGATCTGCAGGCCTGCATTGACCTCATCGAGAAGGTGCTGCCGCCACCCGCTGCCTGGGTCCCCTTCCCTGGCATCCCAGATAGAATGGCAGTGCTGTCCCTTCTACAGCCAAGAAACTGGAGTCCCCAGAATCCCCAGCCTCTCTCAGACCTAGCTCCTATCCACCATGAAGTCATGGGAATACAGAGGATGAGCCCCCTTCTTCTCCCCAGGACTTAAGACCTTTTCCCGTATGGTGGTCACCTCCCAGGGTCTTAAGAAGGAGATGTACTGAGGGGACAACAGGTCCCTTGACAACCCATGAGAAGTGTCATCTATGGAAAGACCCTAGGCTGACACTAGACACATCTGGCTTCCCATCCTCTTCCTGATAGCTGAGGGTCCTCAGGCCCTCTTGTCCATAGACTCAGAGGATACAAGAACAGAGCTGGTGTGAGGTTCCCAGTGCTGGCTTGTTCTCAGTGTGCCTTTGCTGATACAGACCAGAGCCCAGAAGAACTACCCTCACCCAGCTGGCCAGTGCCCTTCAGAAAACCAGAGCTTCCCAGAAACTCTGGGTGGTTATCACAGGTGCTGCTCTTCTGGAGGTCTCCGAGTTGCCGGAAGATATAGGGAAAAGAGTGTGTGTGCACACACACACACACGGTTACATGTATTTTTCCAGGGAAGCATCTTTAGTTTAATCAAATTCTCATTAGGATTCCTGCCCCAAGGAAAGTCAAGAACCACCATACTCTTTCAAGGACAGGATGTTGTAGAGAACATGGGTCCCTCTAACCATTCTTTGAAGAACTGTTACCCATCAAGTAGGCAGAGCCTGGCACCTTTGACACACACCTGTCCCTGGGGCAAGGAGCCTTCCAAGAAGAAGGAGCTTGCTGCAAGGCCTTGGGGACATAGTAGGGTGGCTGGGAGCACAGGCTCTTCACTAGGTCCACTGAGGTAGAAAGAGGTTATAGACTAGATCTGAATAGAATTGGATTTAGGTTAATTCCAAGAACATTAGCATCCTGTACTGGGACAAGAAGTGCTAGCACTCTGTAGCCTGCCAGATCTACTGGGCTGTAGTTTTTGATTAGGAAGCTGTGAGACTCTGGAAACCCGCAAGTGCACGCAGTGATGCTCTCTCTCCCTCCCCACCTGCTCTCAGCCCATGGGCATCATGTCCATCCTGGAGGAGGAGTGCATGTTCCCCAAGGCCACCGACATGACCTTCAAGGCCAAGCTGTATGACAACCACCTGGGCAAGTCCAACAACTTCCAGAAGCCACGCAATGTCAAGGGCAAGCAGGAAGCCCACTTCTCCCTGGTCCACTACGCCGGCACCGTGGACTACAACATCCTGGGCTGGCTGGAGAAGAACAAAGACCCGCTCAACGAGACGGTGGTGGGCTTGTACCAGAAGTCCTCCCTCAAGCTCATGGCCACACTCTTCTCCTCCTATGCTTCTGCTGATGCTGGTAAGAGGGCAGCCCCTGCCCTGGGCCAGAGCAGTTCTGGAGTTGCCAAGGTCCCTCTGCTTCAAAGCACAGGATTCGAGAGCCAGAAGGGATCCCACAAGTCACGGGATGGGGGTCAGGAGATCTCGCAGCAGTCATTCTGCAGCTGATCTGTAGAAGGGCCATTTTCCATTCTGTGTTATGGGTATCGGTGTACATGTTGAGTGTCTCCTCAAGGCTAAACAACTAGAGGTGAGTGAGCGCAGGGCACGCACTGCTGTGCCAGGCCCAGCATAGAGCTGTGCCTGCAGGAGTGCTTGGTAAACCTTGAGAGGGCCACTGAACAGCGGGCAGCACAGTGAGCATCTCGCTGAGAGAAGGAAGAGCAGGGCTGCGGCTTGGGAGAAGGAGGAAGAATGGCAAGAAGGAAGGCAGACCTTGGAAAGATGCAAGCATGAAGGGTGGGGTTCAAAGAAGAAGGTGGGAGAAGAGCACTCCTACTATTTCAGCACCTACTGGGTGGCAAGCAAGCTTATCTAATCTCTGTCCCAGTTTTCAGATAGTTACTGTTCACCTCATGGAAAAACCGAGACATGGAAAATCACTTTGTGGAATCACATGGCTAGTGAGAGGCAGAGCCCTGCTCCTGCCCAAGCACTCCTCTGCATTCAGACTCTGACTCCTCATCCCTTCTCTTGTTATTAGGGGACAGCAGTAAAGGCAAAGGAGGCAAGAAAAAGGGCTCCTCCTTTCAGACAGTGTCGGCCCTCCACCGGGTAAGAAGGGCCCAGAGACGCCTGGGGGCCTTGTGGTGGGCAGGCCCGGTCCTTTGGCCAGGTCACTTTAATCTGATTCTCTGAGTCTGGGGAGGAAAGAAGCTAGAGCTACATGGTCATTTGGGGCATGTAAATTCTACACAACCCTGAACTCCCATCATAAATTATGTGTCAACTCTTGGTCCCTTGCACAATTCTGGAGACAGGCTGTCAGGGGCCCAGGGCCCAAAGAGATGGTCCCTGTGGCTTCTGACTCCCCACTCTTATCCACCCCCCAGGAGAATCTGAATAAGCTCATGACCAACCTGAGGACCACCCATCCTCACTTTGTGCGCTGCATTATCCCCAATGAACGGAAGGCTCCAGGTGACTGATGTACAAGGGTCCAGTCTGAGGAGGGCACTTGACATCCACCTGCCCTGAGGCCAACACCCTCTCTTCCTCTTCTGCTGCAGGGGTGATGGACAACCCTCTGGTCATGCACCAGCTGCGCTGCAACGGTGTGCTGGAGGGCATCCGCATCTGCAGGAAGGGCTTCCCCAACCGCATCCTCTATGGGGACTTCCGACAGAGGTGGGTACAGGGGTGCCCCAGAGCTCAGGGAAGGGGTGCTGGGCAGACTTGGTGGGGAAGGGAGTCCACAGGTGGCCCCCAATGCTGTGAGCAGAACAGATCATGGCAGAATGTCGGTGACTGGGGGCCCTTCTCTCTCCAGATACCGCATCCTGAACCCAACAGCCATCCCCGAGGGCCAGTTCATTGACAGCAGGAAAGGGGCAGAGAAGCTGCTGGGCTCCCTGGACATTGACCACAACCAGTACAAGTTTGGCCACACCAAGGTGAGGGGAGGGAAGAAGCGAGCTGATTACAGAAAGATGTCTCTTGTCCTTTGGCTCCTCACCTCACAGCTCCTTCCCTTTTACCAATCATCTTAGGACCATCTCTGAACCGCCTGCTCCCCCTCCCCATGGACCATCCAGCACCACTCTGTGTCCCATCTCCAGCTGTCACTGGCCTCCTCCCTTGAGGTCTTTCCTAGGATATTGGACTGCTTAAAAGAAACCTCTCGGGGGGCCTGGGTGGCTCAGTTGGTTAAGACACTGCCTTCAGCTCAGGTTATGATCCTGGAGTCCCGGAATCGAGTCCCACATCAGGCTCCCAGCTGCTTCTCCCTCTGAGCTTCTCCCCTCTCATGCTCTCTCACTACCTTTCTCTCTCAAATAAATAAATAAAATCTTTAAAAAAGAAAGAAAGAAAAAAAAGAAACCTCTCCTCTTTCCCCTCCTATCCCACCCACCCCTGGCCCACAGGTGTTCTTCAAGGCGGGGCTGCTGGGGCTGCTGGAGGAGATGCGGGACGAGAGGCTGAGCCGCATCATCACCCGCATCCAGGCACAAGCCCGGGGCCAGCTCATGCGCATTGAGTTCAAGAAGATGGTGGAGCGCAGGTGAGGCAATGGAAAGGGTGAGGCTCTCCCAGAGACATAAAAGGTAGACAAGCAGTGCTAACTGCTGTGGCTCAGAAGACCCGAGTTCAAACCCTAACTTCACCACTTACTAGCTGGCTTGAGCAAGTGACTACCACACTAGGTTTCATTTTGAAATCTTTAAAAAAAGAAAATTCCGGGGTGCCTGGGTGGCTCAGTTGGTTAAGCAACATATATATATAAATAAATATAAATAAAAATAAAAAGTAACAATATAAATAAATAAAATCTTTAAAAAAAATTCCTCATAAAGAATGAAATACCATTTTATTTATTTATTTATTTATTTATTTATTTATTTATTTATTTATTTATTTAAGACTTTATTTATTTGACAGAGAGAAACACATCCAGAGAGGGAACAAAAGCAGGGGGAGTGAGAGAGGGAGAAGCAGGCTTTCTGATGAGCCCGGAGTCCGATGTGGGGCTCGATCCCGGGTCTCCGGGATCATGACCTGAGCCGAAGGCAGTCGCTTAACCAACTGAGCCACCCAGGCGCCCCTGAAATACCATTTTAAAACACAAGCTTGACAAAAATCCGGAAGTCTGACCCACTGCTTACGGGTATATAAATTAGCATAACCTCCCTGAAAAACAATTTATTGTTATCTTTTAAAGATGGACAATTGCAGGGGCACCTGGCTAGCCCAGTCCATAGATCATGCAACTCTTGACCTCAAGGTCATGAGTTTGAGCCCCATTTTGGGTATAGAGATCACCCCAAAATAAAATTTTAAAAAATATGGACAATCACATAGCTTCCAATTCCACTCCTAAGTGCATTCCCACAGAAACTCCTGCATGGGCACAACACAGGATGAAAAAGAATCTTCACAGCAGCCTTAGCCAAAATAGCAAACACCTGGAAACAACCCCAATTTCCATCTCCAGGGGAATTGGTAAATAGTAGTATAGTTGTTCAGTGGAATATTATAAAGCAATGAAGGGAGGGACTTACAACCACACAGTACAATATGTTTGAACCTCAAAAGCATATTGTTGAGTGAACAAAAGCAAGAAGGATACATAGAGTATAATGCAATTTTTTATAAAATGCAGAGGTAATAAAAAATAGTGACATGTTGTTTAAAGACGCATACATATAAGGTTAGAGCATGTTTCGAAAAAATAAGGAAATGAAAGACACAAGATTCAGGGTAGTGGCTGTTTCTGGTGGGGGGACCAGGAAAGGGGATGAGGAAAAGCACACAGGGAGAGCCAACACTGACAATGCTCTAGTTGTTGTTTGAAGGATTGATAGGTTCGTGTGTGGTCATTTTGTTTCATGCTTCATGACTTATATATACACTATAGATGTTCTTACATTGTAAAATATAATTTTTAACACATTTGAGGTTCTTGTGGAATTAGAAGCACTGAACTGAGTAGACACTCTATGAGTGGTATAGCTTTCATTAACACTAATGCCCCAGTAGGGAAGATATAAACTGCCCTTTTGTTGAATTATTCAATCAATAAATATTTGTTGAGTAACTCCACATTCAGTGTGGTAATGTTGGAGTGGGGGTGCATATCAAGGCCACAAGACAGGGCTCCTGCCCTCAGGTGCCTATGAGCTGGTTTCAATGGGCTGGGAGCTGAGTGCAGTTGGTCCCATGTTTGGGAAGTGCTCTTTCAGAGTGCCCCTTCCTACCTCCATGTTTCCTTGCCAGAGATGCCCTGCTGGTAATCCAGTGGAACATTCGGGCCTTCATGGGGGTCAAGAACTGGCCATGGATGAAGCTCTACTTCAAGATAAAGCCACTGCTCAAGAGTGCAGAGACAGAGAAGGAGATGGCCACCATGAAGGAGGAGTTTGGGCGCATCAAAGAGGCGCTGGAGAAGTCAGAGGCTCGCCGCAAGGAAGTAGAGGAGAAGATGGTGTCCCTGCTGCAGGAGAAGAACGACCTCCAGCTCCAAGTGCAGGCGGTGAGGCCACACAATGACCTCTTCATTCTTCCCCCTTTCCTCTCGTGGATTATAATCCATCTCATCCCCAGGAACTAGGGTGCTGGATCTCTCCTCTCTTTAATCACAAACTCTTCTCTCTGTCCTCTTCTCCCAGGAACAAGATAACCTCAATGATGCAGAGGAGCGCTGTGACCAACTGATCAAGAACAAGATCCAGCTGGAAGCCAAGGTGAAGGAGATGACTGAGAGGCTGGAAGATGAGGAGGAGATGAATGCAGAGCTCACTGCCAAGAAGCGCAAGCTGGAAGACGAGTGCTCTGAGCTCAAGAAGGACATTGATGACCTGGAGCTGACACTGGCCAAGGTGGAGAAGGAGAAGCATGCAACAGAGAACAAGGTGAGGGCAGCTCCTTCTGGTTCCAGCCCAGGTCTTCTCAGGATTCCTACACCATGGTGTAGTCCTCGTCCTTGGCATTGGACATCCCCATAGATGTCTCCAGGCCAATGACCTCTGACCCTAAAGGGGATGGGGTTCTTGGTCAACAGGTGAAGAACCTGACAGAGGAGATGGCTGGGCTAGATGAGATCATCGCCAAGCTGACCAAAGAGAAGAAAGCTCTGCAAGAAGCCCACCAGCAGGCCCTAGATGACCTTCAGGTTGAAGAGGACAAGGTTAACACACTGACTAAATCTAAGGTCAAGCTGGAGCAGCAAGTGGATGATGTGAGTAGTAAGAACCATGCTCTGTCTTTCTCAGGTCAGGATTTTGCATGCAACATCAATGGCCAAGGGATTCCTGATACCTAAGCCAACTTCTATGACCCCCCCGGGGTCTCTTTGTTCCTTGCAGTTCCTCACTAGGCTGGGGCTCAGATTTTTTTGCACTTGTAGGAATTTCTCTGCTGGTTTGCCCTCCAATCTCACTGGACTTTGAGTTTAGAAGGGAGCAGAAGAGCATACACTGTGGATCTCAGGTTTTCTACTCCCCATTTATTAACTTCTTCCCACCAGCTGGAGGGGTCCCTGGAGCAGGAAAAGAAGGTGCGCATGGACCTGGAGCGAGCAAAGCGGAAGCTGGAGGGTGACCTGAAGCTGACCCAGGAGAGCATCATGGACCTGGAGAACGACAAGCTACAGCTGGAAGAAAAGATTAAGAAGTAGGAGCCTCAGTTGGCCAGGAAGGGGTAGTGGAGATGTCTGGCCTGAGGGTTTGAGCACAGCGTTCTGCAGCCCCACTGGCCATGACTGTCCCGGGCAGAGTGTGAATGAGGAGGTCAAACGGCCCTCCTGCACTTACCCTTTGGGCTGGGGGGAGGGGCTGGTCCTAGCATGCCATGGCAAGAGAAGAGGATGAGTACAGAGGAAGGAAGACCATCTGCCACCCGCCCCCCGACTTCTCCTCCAGGAAAGAGTTTGACATTAATCAGCAGAACAGTAAGATTGAGGATGAACAGGCACTGGCCCTTCAACTGCAGAAGAAACTGAAGGAGAATCAGGTGAAGTTCTTCCTGGTACAGCCAAGGGGGAGCTCAGCGGTGAGGCAGCTGAGAATATAGGAGGTGCTTGGGGTTGTATACAGTATCTAGACCTCTAGGCAGCCTTGAAGACCCCACCAGCCCTCACCTGGCACTGGGGAACACCAGCCTTTCCCCATTAAAGCAAGATGTCTTATTTTAGCAGGGCTCTTTGGGGGAGGCAAAAAGCCTACTAAAAGAGCAGTCTTGCTAAGCTATGCCCTGCCTCATGGGTTTTAGTTAGAATATGAGGACATTCTCCAGGTTCGCCTGTTTGGGTTGAGGCAAAATCTTTTAGACCCAGAACAACGGTGCTGTTATCCTCACCACGTCTCGGCAATGGGCCGTGGCTCCTCCTTCTTCTCACCCAAGCTCTTGCACACAGTCCCACCTTCTTCATCTTGGGAGCAGAGGCATGGTAGTCCCCGCTTTCCTGCCCCCAGGACCCATCCACACATATCCTGTTACTACCATTCACAATTACATGCAGGAATCCCACTGATTGATGCTCCCTTTTGCTCCTGCCTAGTCAGGGAACAGATCAAATGACAGATGGGACATTCTCCCAATTTAGTCAAGGCCAAGGCTAAAACCAAAAAATGAGGCAGGGGCAAGATGATGATAAGGGCAACCTGGCCCGGAAGGGAACAGTCAAGATGGAACCGAGCCCAGGCATAAGTAAGACAAGCCCTGGAGAGTCGAGAATTTGGTTGACCGGGCTTTGTGGTTAACTTGGAAGATTACAAGAGTTTTGATTGTCTTAAGGCATATTGTTGCAAATATTTGTAAGATACAAGTGCGTGCTTTCCTGTAGCAGAGCGGAGGCTAATGAATCTGTGGAATCTTTGAGATTTAGGAGCTCATAGGATCTCCAAAACCCCATCAGAACATAGATTCTTAAGATTCAGAGTTGCAGATTCTCAGACTGAGTCTAAGGTTCAGCTTCGACCAAATTGCTATTGATGGCCTGTGTATTACAGAATGTCTAGCCGCCACCCCCCGGCTTCTACCCACTAGATGGCAAGTCATGGCAAATTAACGTGTGTATAAACATCACCGATTCTCCCTTGCGGCACAAAACTCTCCCTAGTTAAGAACCATTGCTCTGGAGGGACCTGAATGTTCTAGAACTCTTGGGTGGGGTCCCCGGTGGGGGGCTCCGGGCGGCGGGTCTGAGGCCTCTGTGTCCCCGGCAAGGCCCGCATCGAGGAGCTGGAGGAGGAGCTGGAGGCCGAGCGCACCGCCAGGGCCAAGGTGGAGAAGCTGCGCTCCGACCTGTCCCGGGAGCTGGAGGAGATCAGCGAGCGACTGGAGGAGGCCGGCGGGGCCACGTCCGTGCAGATCGAGATGAATAAGAAGCGCGAGGCCGAGTTCCAGAAGATGAGGCGGGACCTGGAGGAGGCCACGCTGCAGCACGAGGCCACGGCGGCGGCCCTGCGCAAGAAGCATGCCGACAGCGTGGCCGAGCTGAGCGAGCAGATCGACAACCTACAGCGTGTGAAGCAGAAGCTGGAGAAGGAGAAGAGCGAGTTCAAGCTGGAGCTGGACGATGTCACCTCCAACATGGAGCAGATCATCAAGGCCAAGGTGGGCTCCCTGCTCACCCTCCTCGTCCCCTTCTACCCCAAAGCCTTCCTCCCACTCTCTCTACCTTGTCTTCTCATTGTCACTCCTTCATCACCCCTTGCTCTCTGTCTTCTCTCTCCCTTGCCCTCCCTGCTGTCACCCACGGCTCCTTCCCCCCCTTCCTTTAATTCATACTTCGCAGTCCAGCATCTCTCTGTTTCACCTCCCTGAGCCCTGTGCTCTCCCCACCTTGGCCCTCCCTGCCTCTCTCTGGTCCACCCAGCCCCTCTCTATGACAAGTTGTCCCTTACCACCTGAAGGCAAACCTGGAGAAGATGTCCCGGACCCTGGAGGACCAGGCCAATGAGTACCGTGCAAAGCTGGAAGAGATGCAACGCTCCCTCAATGACCTCACCACCCAGCGAGCCAAGCTGCAGACAGAGAATGGTGGGTGCCCCTAACGGGCCCTGCGCCTGCCCCAGGGTCAGGCACCAGTTGCCTCCTCCACAGCCCGCAGAATCTCGCTTGTTCCCACCTCCAGGTGAGCTGTCCCGGCAGCTGGATGAGAAGGAGGCCCTGATCTCCCAGCTGACCCGAGGCAAGCTCTCCTACACCCAGCAGCTGGAGGACCTCAAAAGGCAGCTGGAGGAGGAGGGCAAGGTGAGGCCCAATTGGGGGAAAGTGGGACAAGCTTGATGGCAGCCCTGGGTAATTAAATTACATCAACACAAGGAATGGAGCTTGTAAACTGGAAGTTTCTGTCTGTGGCGGAAAGCCCCTCCGCCCCCTAGTCTAGGTTCCTCTACGTTCCAGCTAAGCCACACCTGAACATCATTGACTGCCTATTTTCTTATTTGCAAGGGGGGGGGGGGGGGGGCAAGCTGGGAAAGCTATTCAGAGACGCTGAGATTCCACACCAGCCTTCACCCTGAACCAGTGAGGCTGGGCTTGTTTGAAGTTCATGAACATGAAAAGGATCTAGAGAATGATGAAAGGGGGCCTTCCCTCCTACCTTCCTGGAAGATAAGCCCTCCTCCGGGTGCCCGCCTCTCCGCAGGCAAAGAACGCGCTGGCCCACGCGCTGCAGTCGGCCCGACACGACTGTGACCTGCTGCGGGAGCAGTACGAGGAGGAGACGGAGGCCAAGGCCGAGCTGCAGCGCGTCCTGTCCAAGGCCAACTCGGAGGTGGCCCAGTGGAGGACCAAGTACGAGACGGATGCTATCCAGAGGACCGAGGAGCTTGAGGAGGCCAAGTGAGTCCCGGGGGCCCACCACCCTGATTCTAAAGGAGGAAGGAGCAAGAAGACCTGGGGGTGGGGCGGGACAGGCAAAATGAACATGGGAAGGAGATCGGAGGAGGGTGGGAGAAGTGGCGGCGGGGGGGCAATAGTGGTGCTTGAAAGGGAGCCTGGATCCTGGCCTCTGAGTGAACCTGGCTGGCCCCGACTCACTTCCTGTGACGCATGAGCTTTTGGCTCGGGTTATACCTGATGCTCACGTATAAGACGAGCAAAAAGCTTGTTGGTCAGGGGAGCTTCCTTCGATCAGCCTGGTGTGGGGGGGGTGGAGGCTGCCACGCAGATGCTGCTGCACAGAGGGAGGACACTCTTCTCCACCTACCTGCAGGCTGGGGCCCCGGGGCCTGAAGGGCTGCTCCGGGGGAAGGGGACGGAGGATGAGGTTACCCTGTTCTGGGGAGGAGGTGGTTCCTAGGCCCACTGTTCCCAGGTAGAGTCACAAACACACGCCCACTGCCCCGGGCAGGAAGAAGCTGGCCCAGAGGCTGCAGGACGCCGAGGAGGCTGTGGAGGCCGTCAACGCCAAGTGCTCCTCGCTGGAGAAGACCAAGCACCGGCTGCAGAATGAGATCGAGGACCTGATGGTGGACGTGGAGCGCTCCAATGCAGCTGCCGCGGCCCTGGACAAGAAGCAGAGGAACTTCGACAAGGTGGGCCTGGGCTGAGGGGCTCCACCAGGGCCAGAGCGGGGAGGCCAGTGCCACCAGGAAGCCAGGGACCTCCTCCCTCCTGGGGGGCCGGGGGCGGGGAAGGCTGAGCCCCACCACTGAGGGGTCTGGGCAGGCCCTGGAGGGCTGGGGGGCTGAGGGCGGGGGCTGGGGGCTGTGCAGTGGGTGAGCCGGGTCCCCACAGATCCTGGCCGAGTGGAAGCAGAAGTATGAGGAGTCCCAGTCAGAGCTGGAGTCCTCGCAGAAGGAGGCGCGCTCCCTCAGCACAGAGCTCTTCAAGCTCAAGAACGCCTATGAGGAGTCCCTAGAGCATCTGGAGACCTTCAAGCGGGAGAACAAGAACCTTCAGGGTGCGCTGGGGGCAGAGAGGCCGGGGAGGGGCTGGGGGCAGGGAGGGCCACACTGGAGCAGAGAGCTCAGGCTTTGAGCTTTCTGGCCCTCTGACCCACAGAGGAGATCTCCGATCTAACCGAGCAGCTAGGAGAAGGAGGGAAGAATGCTCATGAGCTGGAGAAGGTCCGCAAGCAGCTGGAGGTGGAGAAGCTGGAGCTGCAGTCAGCCCTGGAGGAGGCTGAGGTGAGCCTGGCCCTGCCTCACCCCTACCTCACACCCCCTCCTACCCACCCCACTCTTGCCCCTGACTCCCCATTCTTCTTCACCAGCGGGTGACACCGACCCCCAGACAGAATTTATCAACTCCTTTCTCTTGGTCTGCCCACTAACCCAATACCCATGACTACCTCCAAAGCCAAGGTCTCCACCAAGGAAAACATCACAGTCTGATCATGGGCCAAAAGGTTATGTTTTGAAAGTTGAAATACGGTCATCGTCATAACCCCCCAGACAGTGGGTGGGAGTGTGGGCTTCAGAGTCAAGCAGATCTGAGCTTGGAACTTGGCTTCAGGACCCTTGCTGTGCCATTCAGCAAGTTTCTTAACCTCTCTGTACCTCAATTTTCTTATTTCTAATGGAATTAATGGTGCATATCCAATAAGACTGTATACATGATTATTACGAAGATTAAATGAGGTCACAAACTAAACACTTAATACATATTTGCTATTGTTACTGTTCATCTTTAGAGAACCTAAGGAGAGCCTTGCGCTTGGGGGCTTCCAGCTTTTTTCACTGAAGGATCAGTGACCCAGGAACCAGAAATGAAGTTTGGAATATGTGGTTATCAAAACCTTCCCCTTTCCTATGATACTTAGAAGGTCAGGATTGTGTGGTGTTAGTACTAGATGGTCTTGGCCCTGGTGAGGTCCAAGGCCTTTCCTCGACAGAGAAAGCTTGGGGCATCGTGGGCAGGTCCCGTCTCCTGTGTCTTTTCCCCAGACTTTCCTCTCCAAGACACAATCCTGGCGGATACCCTGCATCTGCTGGGCCTCTGTCCCCACCTCATCCTGTGCCCTGACCTTCTGCCTCCCACCCTCTGGCCCCTCCCAGGCCTCCCTAGAGCACGAGGAGGGCAAGATCCTGCGGGCCCAGCTGGAGTTCAACCAGATCAAGGCAGAGATCGAGCGGAAGCTGGCAGAGAAGGACGAGGAGATGGAGCAGGCCAAGCGCAATCACCTGCGGGTGGTGGATTCGCTGCAGACCTCCCTGGACGCGGAGACGCGCAGCCGCAACGAGGCCCTGCGGGTGAAGAAGAAGATGGAGGGCGACCTCAACGAGATGGAGATCCAGCTCAGCCAGGCCAACAGGACAGCCTCAGAGGCCCAGAAGCACCTGAAGATTGTCCAAGCCCATCTGAAGGTAACAGAGGGCGGGATTCTCCGAAGGGAGCTGCCCACGGGTCTGGTGAGGGCCCTGGGCTAACACATATGAAGAAGTGAGAGCCATCTACCTCCTGGGCTTGGAAGCTTGAGGAAAGAGAAGCAATCAGACCCTAAGCATGTCCTGGACCAGCCCAGCCTCTGGCCCTAGAGACCAGAGGAGGGGATGTGCCCCTTGGCCCTACAATTACAGAAGGTTTGTGAACCTGGTGGGTCAGACCCCGAATGGGAAGCCCTGATGGGATGGGTGCAGGTCTTCAACATGCTTCCCCCCTCCCCCACCCCAGGACACCCAGATCCAGCTGGACGATGCCGTCCACGCCAACGACGACCTGAAGGAGAACATCGCCATCGTGGAGCGGCGCAACAACCTGCTGCAGGCCGAGCTGGAGGAGCTGCGGGCGGTGGTGGAGCAGACCGAGCGCTCCCGGAAGCTGGCCGAGCAGGAGCTCATTGAGACCAGTGAGCGGGTGCAGCTGCTGCACTCCCAGGTGAGCGGCCCCGCCCCGCAGTCCTGGAGGGAAGCTCGGCTGGCAGAGCTTGGCTGCGGAGGTTTGGGAGCCCCCCGTGGACGCTCAGGGCTTCTCAAGCTCTGCCCACCTTAATCCTCAGAACACCAGCCTCATCAACCAGAAGAAGAAGATGGACGCAGACCTGTCCCAGCTTCAGACCGAAGTAGAAGAGGCGGTGCAGGAGTGCAGGAATGCTGAGGAGAAGGCCAAGAAGGCCATCACCGATGTGAGTGACCGCTCCCCTCCTGTCCCCACTAAAGACGGGAGCAAGGGCCCTGAGACTGGGCCAGGCCACCGAGCCCAGACGAGCCGACTCTTACAGATGCATGGGTGGGTGGGCCCCAGGAAACAGACGCCAGGCTGGGCAATCGGTGGTCCTTGAGGGACCAGGGGCCCTGGACGCTGTTCTTCTAAATCTTCCTCCCGTCCCCAGGCTGCCATGATGGCAGAGGAGCTGAAGAAGGAGCAGGACACCAGCGCCCACCTGGAGCGCATGAAGAAGAACATGGAACAGACCATCAAGGACCTTCAGCATCGGCTGGACGAGGCCGAGCAGATCGCCCTCAAGGGCGGCAAGAAGCAGCTGCAGAAGCTGGAGGCCCGGGTGCGGGAGCTGGAGAACGAGCTGGAGGCCGAGCAGAAGCGCAACGCCGAGTCAGTCAAGGGCATGAGGAAGAGTGAGCGTCGCATCAAGGAGCTGACCTACCAGGTGCGGGTGTGCGGG
>PITA01032569.1:0-13799 GCA_004023965.1 Spilogale gracilis
TCTGTGTCCAAAGTCTCTGTTGTTTCGTTTCTCTCCCTGGATTACCCTACTTCCCATTTACTTTCCTTCTCCTACTGTCCTCTAGGTTACCCCTTATGCACCACAAGTAAGTGAAACCATGTGATGCTTGACTTTCTCTACTTGGCTTATTTCACTCAGCATAATCTCTTCCAGTCCAGTCCATGTTGCTACAAAAGTTGGGTATTCATCCTTTCTGACGGAGGCATAGTATTCCATTGTATATATGGACCACATCTTCTTTATCCACTCATCTGTTGATGGGCACCTTGGCTCTTTCCACAGTTTGGCGATTGTGGCCATTGCCGCGATGAACATTGGGGTACACATGGCCCTTCTTTTCACTACATTTGTATCTTTGGGGCAAATACCCAGTAGTGTAATTGCAGGGTCATAGGGTAGCTCTATTTTTAATTTTTTAAGGAATCTCCACACTGTTTTCCAAAGCGGCTGCACCAGCTTATATCCCCATAACTCTTTACCTTGTTAAACGGAAACTCTATACCTATTAAAGAGTCCTGTCCATTCTCCCCTCCCTGCATTCCCCGGCAACAATCATTTACATTTACATCTTTTTTACCTTTAGGTTAAATAATTTTCCAATTTGTGCATATACTACATTTTGCTCTTCTTTTCGTCTGTGGGTGGACATCTGGGTTGTTTCCACAGTTTATCAATTATAAATAATGCTACTATGAATGTTTTATTGTGTTGATTCATCTGTTTCTTTCTTCACCTTCTTTCTGTCTGGTTGTTCTATCCATTGTTGTGAGTGGGGTATTGAAGTCTCTAACTATCCTTGTAGAACTATCTTTTCCTTTCCCAAAATATATTAAGATTTTGTTTCATATATTTTGCTTCATATCTATCATTAGGAGTACTAATGTTTATAATTGTTATATTTTCTTGCTGTACTGAAACTTTTACTAATATATGTCTTTCTTTGTCTCTTGTAATCTTGGATCTAAAGGCTATTTAGTCTGATATTAGTAGAGCAACCCTGCTCTCTCTTGGTTACTATTTTCATGGAGTATCTTTTCTCATACTTTTATTTCAACCTATTTCTGTCTCTAGCTCTAAGTGAGTCCCTTGTAGCTGACATGTATCCATATCATCTGTTTTCTTTCCATATTGTCAATGTCCATTTTTAGATTGGAGAGAACATTTAAAACCTGTGTATGCTTAAATTAATTAATAATAATTAATTATTCTAAGCTCTATTTATTAGGTCAGAGATTTTTTTAAGGTTTTTTTTTAAGGTTAGATTAGGGTTCATCTGTGAATTAATTGATTCTTATTGTAATATAATACCACTGGCTAGACATTTGTGAAAGCTGAGTGACAGAAGACGCCTGTGAAATGACAAGCTGGTGAGCAGGTGTAGTCAATGCAGGTGGAAGGCATAGGAGTCCACTGCGCAACTTAAACTGATGTGTTGAAGTTATTTGTTTATACGTCTGTCTTTATGTTGAGTCTGTAATCTCCTGAAGGGCACAGACTGTATCTCAGTCATCTCTATGTATCTGGCAAACAGTAAAAGCAAAATTTATTTCTCAGTGAATGAAGGCGTGAAGGGATGGATATTTACTATATAGTGTTTAAATGAAAAAACACTTATTTAGGGGACCTAGACTCAGCCAACTTATTTAGAGGAAGACCATTAGTGCAGAAAACAGTGGTGGTCTTTGTAATTGCTTTCAAAGATGAAAAATCCAGGAAAGTAGTTGTTAATGTACTTTCTGTAAAGTCCGACAGGTCACGCATCAATACTTCAGTACTTTATGCATCTGATACAAATAGCAGGAATGTAAAAGAATCACCTGCTTGCATACTACATGCAGAGTCATCATTCTGATGCAACTTAAAATGGAGCTGCTGCCACTATCCATGTCCTCATGTAGATTCTATTTGAAAGCCACTGCTTTCTCATAAACCTGTGTCCAAGATGAAGTGTTTCTTCACATTAAACGTCTCAAGAAATAAGTGGTGTGGGACACTTAAGTGCCTCAGTCTTTGGGCGTCTGCCTTTGGGTCAAGTCGTGATCCCGGGGCCCTGAGACTGAGCCCCCCATTGGGCTCCCTGCTCAGTGAGAAGCATCTCCCACTCCCCCGTTGGGTTCCCTCTCTCACTGTGTCTCTCTCTCTGCCAAATAAATAAATAAATAAAATCTTAAAAGAAAAAGTGGTGCCAATTATGAAACTAGCAATTAAAAATGAGATATTTAGTGAAACTTTTCAGAAAACATTTATTTTTACATCACGTTGGGCATGAGTCCAATGTCTTGATGAGCAGTGGGAAGAGGTAAATAAAAGACTAAATTTTAAGACTAATTTTTTCTTTCTGTGTAAATCAGATCATGAAATATGTTTCTTTTGGAAGTGGAAAGTATGCTTCCTCTTGTAGTAAGTTAATGCTTTAGTACTGTTAAACATTCTTAAAAACAGTCTCCATCCCAGTAACATTTTTTTTGCTCTAAACGTGAAGATTTTTAAAGAGCATTAAAGCATAATATGAATTTGTCTTTACTTTGACATGGATTATTCTCTTTGTGAGGTCAAAGGCTAGATATTTTACTTACTAAATGATATTTCCAAAATATAAGTAAGTTATGCAGTTTCTAATTCTCTGAGATTGTTTAGTTATTTGGAAAAAACCTTATCTCCTACCATCCAAAAAGATGTATATGTGTATGTGTGTTTGTATTTCCCAAAGTGCTAAAGGTGTTCATATCAAAATTAAAGATTTTGTATAACATTATTCTTATTCACTTAGTAATATTAGGTATTAACTGCCTCAATCTAAAAATGCATGACATATCATGAATATAAAAGAATTATGATACCATTTTAGATCTTATTTATACATTGAAGCTATTTCTTCTATACTGAGAAGATTTAACAGGGTTCAAAGAACTGATCAATGATTATGACAACACACATTTTGAGTCAAGAGTCTTTGCTTTAGGTTTTTAGTAACCCCCCTTTAAAGCATATTTCGTTTTCTTTAGACTTAGGGAATAAATTTTGATTAGATGCATGTGATAAAACCAGAGAAAAGGAGTCATCAGAATCCCAGATTTCCTGATCAAAACCAGTAACAGTTTGAATGAATGGTTATTAGTGAAGGCATCCAAGCCTGAGTCATGGGCTCCAAGTCATCTAAGACCCCTGAAGCAATAGGGGGGCAGATATGCTGGATAGAGTCTGGGCTGATTCCCCACTGTGTTTGCATTGTAGGTATTTAGAGTCGTTCTTCAAGGGTGTCTTGTCCAATTCTCTGCTTCACTGAAGAAACTAAGGGCTGAGCCACACCACACCACTGGCTCCCAGTCTAACATTTCCCCATCTTATTCTTGAGAAATTATACCAAAATGAAGTAATTTTCTTAAAGTGACTTTAGCTATGACTACGAAACTAACAAGCGTATTGAAAATACCTGACAATAATAATTTTAATGGAAAATTTTGTTTTGTGTTTAAATAGAAATCAGTTCACTGGTTTAGGGTCATACTTATTTTATGGCACAACATCCTTAAGTTCTTATTTTTGCGCTATGCTTTTCCCTGAAAACTACTCAGGCATCAGTGTCTCTTACTTAGGAAACTATTCCAAGTCCTGGTAACTTGCATCTCAGTGTCTTAAGATTGACTTTCAAGTATTTACTGTGTATCTGCACATTAAAAAAAAAAAAAAAGCTGACTAAAGTAGCAGAGGGTACGTGAAAAGGCACTTTTGTAAAATTTTTGTGCAGAAACTCTTGTGAGAGAGAGCTGGGGGTAAAACTGCCAGAAGTGGAGACAACAGTTCTATCAGAACCCACTGTCCTCGTTGGAGAAATTTACCTGGATGGATCTTACAGTTTGCAATCTGCCTTTTGTTTTGTTTTGTTTTAATTAAGGTTATGCTCGAGGTGGGGCTTGAACTCAAGACTCGGATAGAAAGAGTCCCATGCTCTGTAGGCTGAGCCAGCCAGGCACCCCGATGGTCCACCTTTCCTGCTAAGAACTTGGAGATTTCCTAAGATCATAGAGCTTTTGCAGACTGAGATCATAAGTGCTTTGTTTCTGTGTTCAGACATTGCTTCTGTGAGGTGGTCTTTCTTTCCTTCCTTCTTTCTTTCTTTTAAAGCTTTTTGTCTTTTTTGAAAAAGATTTTAATTATTTATTTTTCAGAGAGAGAAGCAGGCTCCACACTGAGCAGGGAGCCCAATGCAGTTCTCAGTCCCAGGACCCTGAGATTATGACCTGAGCCCAAGGCAGACGCTTCACCGAGTGAGCCTCCCCTGCATCCCTGAGGAGTTCTTTCTGAGAGAGATCTTTTGGGGCCTGTCTTGGGGCCTCCCCTCCCAAGGGCAATGGGATTCAATGATACAAAGCTGTGTGATGTTTGGAAGAAAGTGCGATTTACTAGCAAAATGGGCGCTGTAACCTTCTTCCTCCTGCCCTGTTTTTATTGAAGGAAACAGAGGAGCTGCCTCAGGGCAGGAGTGGTCTTGCAGCTGGCATGCTGAGTATCAATAAGGGTCCCTGAATTTCTCCCTCAAGTGTTCCTCAAGCTGTGAGGCTTCTATTAGGCTGAGAGTAACAGAAACCAAGGGCTGGAGGTAAGAGGTAAAAGTCTCCAGGCGTGAGAGTGATTTTAGAAGCAATATGAAGAGAGAGCAAATGGAAGGGGAGAAAGTAGAGAGATGATGGAGATGAATTTCAGAAAAACAACAGCAAAGCTTGGAGGGGATTTTAATGAAATTCAGTGTTGGCTGTATATAAACCTTTTTTCTCCCCTTTCCATGAAAACTGTAAAACCCACATCACTGGCTAATGCACCAGAAATCTAATCTTGGGTAAGATGAGGCACCTTCTCCTTTAATAAACTAAACCAGGGAGAGCTTCAGCAGGTAACTGAGGCTCACACTTCAGAGAACACTGCATAGTGACAGTGGGATCACTCAGTGTGGAAACTGGATCCATTCAGCCCGATGTTCTGTCAGTGAGTGATGAGTCGTCTGTCGTCTGATGTGGCGGCACGGGCTGAGCAGATACTGTGCAGCGAGAATCAAAACATCAAAAGGAGAGTTGTTTCCATTTAAGCTTGTAAACCACAAGCATTTTTGTGTTCTTATATGGCTTAAATCTGTTATGGCGATAGTCTTGATAAGCCTACTGGGTAGAAAGGACCAAGTCAAAAAAAATGCGAAAAAGGTGCCAGGCAGCGTGTCAGCCCCTCCACGGAGCTATTGGTGCTTCAGGGACTGAGGGACAGAAGCTTTAACTGATCTTTCCAGATTTACACAGGAAGGAGGTGCCAGAGCCAAAAGGTAAATCAACTTTTCTGACCTCAATCCAGTGCTTACTATGTAACATGCTGATTTTTTAAAAAGATTTTATTTATGTATCTGACAGAGAGAAACACACCTAGAGAGAGAACACAAGCAGGGGGAGTGAGAGAGGGAGAAGCAGGCTTCCCGCCGAGCAGGGAGCCCGATGTGGCGCTCGATCCCGGGTCTCCGGGATCATGACCTGAGCCGAAGGCAGTCGCTCAACCAACTGAGCCACCCAGGCGCCCCTAACATATTGATTCTTAATCTGAAGCTGCAAATGTCGATGGCTCTGCGTGCCGCACAGGGGGATTGCAGATGGTGAATATGCTTGGGTTTTCTAGTGAGTTCTCTGCCATGTTGATTTACCATCTTCATGACGGGCAGAGGGCACGCCAAACGCCACATCTGTGACCCCAGATTTTGAGGCTTATTTTGGAAAACGCCACCTGTGTCACCATCGCTGTCCTAGGTTATCTGGGCAGCGAGGTGAACAAAACAAGCAAGTTCTCTATCCTCATGGGACCCTGCATTCTAGTGTGGGAAGAGAGAACGTAAATATAAGAAAGACAGGAGATATAATCCGAGATCATGGTAAATGATGGGGAGAAAATAAGATAGTATAGCATAGTGGGCTAAAAAGTGACTGGGGAAGGTGATACCAAAACACTGTGGAAATTAGTATCATAAATAGATGACTCATCTTCCCATCAACAGTCTTTAGACCTCCTTGCTTTGGCCATCCATTACTTTGATAACAGCTTTTTCTCTGATGTGTGATATTTACCTTGATAAATTAAAATTTTCCTGGAATATCGATCTGTAAGCATTAAGTCATAAATGAGGTGTTAACATGGGGAAAATTTGTAAATACTAGAATCCTATGCTTAGACTAAGTAAAAAAAAAAACAATGTAGCTTTTCAACGCCCCCCCTCCATTTTCACTGTTGTCTTTAACAATTAAAATCAGGGGCGCCTGGGTGGCTCAGTCCTTAAGCGTCTGCCTTCGGCTCAGGTCATGATCCTGGACTCCCGGGATTGAGTCCCACATTGGGCTCCCTGCTCGGTGGGAGGCCTGCTTCTCCCTCTCTCACTCCCCCTGCTTGTGTTCCCTCTCTGGCTGGGTTTCTCTCTGTCAAATAAATAAAATCTTAAAAAAAAACAATTAAAATCAATGCTAAGGGATAGAGATACCCAATCATAAAGGAAGGCTTACTTTTACCTTGGGCAGAAGCAGCAGTTTCCAGTAGCACTTTATTTAATTTATTCCATTACTTTCAACTGAGTGTTGACTTTAGAAGGGAGGTTATAAATGGTACTGTACTCACAGTCCAAGCAGGGATGAGAATTGGTTATTTTGTATTTCAATTAATACATATGTATGTGATAAATATTTATGTATAATGACCATTCACTGGGCAGTCATCCTTCAAAATCCTATTAATTTCATGTAATCAGACAGTGTTGTAGAAGACTGCACTCCACCCTCTAAGGAAGAGTGGCCCTCCGCGGTCTCGCCCAGGCTAGCATGCAGTCAGGTACCTCTATATTGATGTACATCCTGATGATACCGCTAGGCTTTGCCATGCATCGGAAATCCCCGTATTTCCTAGCTTTGATTTGCTTTGGTACTAAGTCATTCAAATCAAAGAACTCAGGAAACCTCCTCCTGAAAGACTGTCACACTGACAAATCAGGAAAGCTGTGCTCTTGGAGGGAGACGTTGCTTGTGCTATGGGGGTGTTCATAAAAGTGCAAAACCGGCTGTGCAGGCTTCTCTGCTGGGTAATCAAGTCATCGGTTTAAGTTCCGTCCTTTGTGAAGGATAGGACTGAATATCACAATATGTCAAACCTGTATATACTTCCACTTTCATCCCCATTTATTCAACCTGTTACGTGAAGAAGGCACGTAATCGTTTTTGGAATGACCTTAACATAACATGACTCTTTTCAAGAGCTTTATATTTTCCTCTCCTCTAGTAAGTTCTTTACTCAGTAGAATTAAATGATGATTTCATTTCCCACTGAATGATGGAGTTAAAAATCTGTCTGAAGGAAAACATACATAAGGACTTGAAAGCTAACATAAGAAGATGGGTTGCGCTCTCTTGCTACTTCAGAATCTTCCTGGTGATAGAGATAAATTATAATGAAAATGCAACATCTCACAATTTATGGGATGGAATGAAAGCAGTACCTAGAGAAAAAATTATAGTTGTAAACATCTACCTTAAAATCATGAGAAAGATCTCAAATCACTAACCTAACTGTTCACCTTTAGGACTTAGCTAGCAGAAAGAAGGAATCTCTGTAACAAAAATGAAGAATGACTTTTGACTGGCTAACCAATAGGCTGAACTAAGCTAAGGAGAGAATCAGTGAGTTGGAAGAATGGTTAATAGAAAATTTCAAAACTGAGATGCAAAAGACAAAAGAATTCAAAATACAGAAGAGAAGATCCAAGAGCCATGAGACAATTTCAAAAGGTGTAATATATGCCCAGTGGGAATACCAAAAAGAAGAGAAAAAGAAGTCAAATAAATACTTTATGGTAATTGCTTCAAAATGATTGAGAATTTTCCAGATTTGGTGATAGTCCCTGTATTAGTTTGCTAGGTCTACCATATCTGCAAATTGTATGGTTTAAACAATGGAACAATACTGTGTAGTTTTATAGTCTAGAAGTATGAGATCAAGGTGTCAGAAGCATGGGTTCTTTTTGAAGGGCTTTAGAAGAGAAATCTGCTCCAAGCCTTTCCTGTAGCTTCTGGTGGTTTTCTGGCCTCTGTCATACCTTCTTGCAGAGGCTTCATTGTAATTAATGTCTGTGTCTACCTTCACACTACGTTCTCCCTCCTTGTCTTCATGCCAAGATTTTCTCCTCTTATTTCGTTGTTCTATTTTTTAAACAGAATTTATTTATTATCTGAGAGAGAGAGGGAGAGTGAGCATGAGAGAGAGAGAAGACAAATGACAGAGAGAGAGAGAGAGAACACAAGAGTGGGGGAGGCAGAGGGAGAGGGAGGAGCAGACCCCCCACTGAGCAGGTAGGCTGACTTGGGCTGGATCCTAGGACCTTGGGATCATGATGTGAGCTGAAGGCCGAGGCTTAACCGTCTGAGTTACCCAGGCATCCCCAAATTTTCTTCTTTTAAAAGGGCACCCAGCATGGGGTGCATGGGGCTCAGTTTGTTTAAGCTCAACATTTGATGTCAGCAAAGGTCATGATCTCAGACCCTCCCACCAATGTGGAGCCTGCTTAAGATTCTCTCTCTCCCTTTCCCTCTGCCCTTCCCCCTGTGAAATGTGTTTATATAAATTCATTTTACTTATAAGTGTGTCTGATGTAGGAAAGAATTCTCGACATGACTTTGGTGCAAACAGATGATTTTATTAAAGTGCGGGGACAGGACCCATGGGCAGAAAGAGCTGCAGTGGGATCGTGGGGAGTGGCGATTGTATACTATGGGGCTGGGGAGGTAAGGAAAAGGGAAGTTTTGAAAGAACTTTCATGTATTAAAGAAGATACACAGGATCCCGGAGACGCTGCTGAAGTTAAGGTTGTGAAGTTAAGGCTGTTTTTCCTCCTAGTAAGGCACTGGCAGGAAGAGAGTGGGGAGCTTCCTCCTCCTATAGCACGTCCTGATCAATGGGCTGTAGGGTTAAAAGAATTCAATTTTATTTACATTTTCTTCTGCCTGGGCCTCCCTCAATTTTATGGAGGGGAGGGTGATATGATAACTCAGGAAACTGAGTCATGGGTCTCTGGAAGTTAGGCTATTGGTAAGAAAGCCTCTTCCTTATAAATCACTAGGACATTTGCAAACTGGGGAGACTCAGGTCTTGCAGGGTTGTGATCTCTACAAGGTAACTGTGTTTTTCCTTTAGGGCAGCCAGGAGTGCCTGAGGAAGGTCACACCGTATCCCTGGTGGCGGAGGTGGTGTAGGGGGCCAGCTTCTGCCTTGCCCTCAGTTCGCCTTCGGCTCCCTCATTGCGTCCAGTCCCTTTCCATCCAGAAGGCGCTAGAGGACACATCAAGATTGGCAATCCCTGAGACCGCCCCTGCGCGGTGTCCTCTCTGGGAGGAGCATGGCTGGGGGAAACAAGACACTGGGTGGGTCAGGTCTCAGGGCAGCTCCAGAACAGCTCTGTCCCTGCTCCTTCACTGGCCCTGGAAAGGAAAACCCCAGAACAGCCCAGAACAGCAAGAGGAGAACGAGCAGGAGGAAGAGGTCCCTGGATGGCTAACTGGTCTGCTGTTTTTTTTTCCTTGTTTAAGGGTTCATTTTATTAATGTGTATTTTTACTACAAAATCACCCATTTCCTCTAAGCTTTCAGTCTTATGCAAAAGATTTCTTTTATTTGACCTTTGATTTCTGCTCTTTTTCTATTTTTCTTCAGAATTGTCATAATTAATGAACAAATATTGGTATGTTATTTGTAGCTGAAGTCTGTATTTTATTCAAGTCCCTCTGTTCTACCTTTTCTGGCTCCAGGATCCCATGCAGGGCACCACATGACCTGTGCTCATCACATCTCTTTAGGCTCTCCTTGGCTGGGACAGTCCCTCAGACCTTGACAGTGCTAAGGAGGACTGGTCACATGTTTTGTAGAAAGTCCTGTATTTGGATTTATGGCGTCTTCCTCGTGATTAGACTGGAGTTATGGGTTTTGATGACCTGTCATCACTTTACATCATACCTTTATATCTGTCATCACTTTATATCCATGCAGCGTGATCTGGAGGCCTCTTGTCACTGTCCGTGTTAATGTTGGTCACCTGGCCAGACTTCTCCACCGGGACGTTATTCTTTCTCGCATGTGTGGTGTGTCTTCTCGAGCAGGAAGACACTATGTGGAAACTACAGTGTGGGAGAGGGAGTTAGCTCCTCCTCCTGGACGGACTGCCGAGTGTGTACAGCTATTATTTGGAATTCTGCCTAGGACAGACCTACACATCCCCATCTGTAAAAAACAAAGAAAAAACAAAAAACAGAACAAAGCCAAAAAAACAACAAACCAAACAAACAAAAACCGTTGCTCTATTGCACAATTCATGAATAGGCAGGATCCCATCCAGCAAATAGAAAGGAGCTCCCTTGAGCTGCAGGGAAGGAAAGGTTTTTAAAGGCAGACAGGGAATTGAAAAAAGGAAATTATTAGCAAAGGAAGCATTGTTTTAGGCAAGGTCACCTCTTCAGGGGGCCAGAATAGGCCATTCGATGTATTTTCCAGATTGACTGGTTAAATGTTACATAGTGTGTGTGTGTGTGTGTGTGTGTGTGTGTGTGTGTGTGTGAAGGCGGAGTCAGGTTGGGTAGTAAGTCTCCGTTTACTGCCTTGGGGCTCTTAGCACAAGAGACTCCATTTTGGGCCTATGGTTTCTTTTTACTGAATCATTTATTTTTACCAGTGTGGATAGCAGTGCAGTCATTTTAGGCCTTTGGTTTTCTCGGCTACCTCAGTATGTGGCCACCGGCTCGTGCCTGCTTAGTGTTTGAGAGCGCGTGCCATCGGCCGCTCTTTCTTTTGACGTATTTCTATCTTTGTGGGTTTTTTTCTTGGTGCCTCCTTACTTTCTGGTACCTTAAGATTATCCCGGTTCCCATGTTCCCGGTGTGAGCCCTAGTGTCAGCAATGTCTTCAAAATCCCTGAGTCCTTTTACTAGAAAAGGTTGAAAGCCCCCCGTGGGAACTACACGTGCTCAGCAGACGACGCAAGGCAATACACGCATATGTTGCAACCTATGCTGCACACCTAGTTATGAAGAGTTCAATGTGGAATTTTCTGTACCTTGATTAAGCTTAAGAAAAGCTGCTGCTGATGTCTCCAGCCTGGCCCATCACTGCACGGATATGGGGACCTTCTCCCTCTGCTGACCTGTAACTTCCTGCTTCCACTGGCCCCCATCACCTGCCATGTGCTCAACTCATGGCTCCCTTCCAGACTACAGATGTGATGTCTTTAGAATTGTTAGCAACTGTTGGGCTGGCTGAGAGACGGGGCACCCAAACTGGCGGACATCACCGACGGGCCAGGATGGCTGATCCTCCCACCAAAGCAGCGTGGCCACCACGGCATCTCCAGTCCATGGAGACCTAGCTGGGAAACCGAGACTCTCCATCCGGGACTTTCCAGCCAGGGACCACCCGCCACCGTCTGGACTTTCCCCACCCCCAGCCAATCACCTAGGGACGCGATGTTCCCTTGCCTAATATGGGAAAAACCCACCTGAATCCAGACCCGGAACCCTGCACTCCCCAACCCGGGCTCGACTTCCCCGACTCTCCTCTCCCGGGTCGCGGAACCTCGCGCGAGGGTGCTGGCAATAAAGCTCACTCTTTGGACCCTGCTTGCCTTTGCGGTCTCCATTCTATTCGCGATGGAATACCTTCCAGCTACTGCCCTGATGGGAAAGAATTTTATAAAATAACGCTCCCTCTACTCTTTTAGGCTCTTGGCTGAGACCTCTTCTTGCAACATCAGATTAACAGGGAAAAAAACGGACAGAAGCTTAATGACATGTATGTCTGCAGTATGCACAGGACGTACTGGGGAGAGCGGAGTGACTTCCCCGAGTGGCTCTGCCCTCACTGCACAGGCCATCTTTAAAGTCAAAAAGAATTTAGGTGGTGGGAAGGCCAGTGTAGAGAGGTCATCAGGCCAAGCACAGTGAATGAGGGCACAGTTGTGGTGCGATTTAACTCTGCGCCTTCTCCTTTTTTTTTTTTTTTAAGATTTTATTTCTTTATTTGACAGAAACACAGCTAGAGAGGGAACACAAGAAGGGGTGTGAGAGAGAGCAAAGCAGGCTTCTGCGGAGCAGGGAGCCCAACTCGGGGCTCAATGTGGGGGCTTGATGCAGGGCTCATTATGGGGCTCAAGGTGGGGCTCCATGCCGACCCCAGATCATGACCTGAGCGGAAGGCAGACTCTTAAGGACTGACCCACCTAGGTGTTCCTATGCCTTCTCCTTTGATAGTTGTTCTTGATATCAATTGATAATTGATTTAGTCATTCTTCTGTTCCTGCCTGGGACACGTTACAAAGGGAGCTTTCCTTTATAAATGTAAATTTTGCTCACTAAAGGGCATTTTCTACTCAGTTTTTAGAGATTCTCCTGTGTTTGCTGTTTCTTAAAATTGAGTATCCCCAAATAATCCTTGTGCCAGAGAAGCATATTTTGGGGTGGCGTATATTGCTTCCTTCACAAGGATGCACCCTGATTTGCTTATGGATTCTTCTACTGAAGGACACCTGATTTCTTTAAGTTTTGAACCATGATGAATAGAGCTGCTGTGCACAACTGTGAGTTTTTGTTTGGAAATAGGTTTTTAAATACTAGAAGTCTGGTTTTTGGATCCTAAGGTGGGACTCACTTAGGTACTTTGGAAAAACCTGCCCAACTGCCTTCCACAGTGGCCACATGTGTGATGTGATCTTGGAACACAGGTAAGGTTTGCTGGGGTGAGTCTAGAGTGATGACTAAGAAATAATTCTTGAGATGTCTTTGGTGCCAAATGGTGTTTCTATTTTTTAAAGCACAGGGACAGGACCTGCGGGCTGAAACAGTGCTGCCATGGGGTTGCGAGGGGTGGCTGATTATTATGAGATTGGGAGAGGTAAGGACAAGGGAGGTTTCAAAAGAACTGTCATATGCTAAGGAGGACCCACAAGATCCCAGAGACCTTGCCATTGTCAGGTTAAGGTTGTTTACCCCTCTAGCAAAGCATTAACATGAAGATCCTTGGGAGCTTCCTGGAGCTATGTAACCTGTGCCCCACTCAGGAGTGGGGGTGTTTGTGGAGGGTATCAGCTTCTGGCTTGTCCACGGCTCGGCTCGGCTTGCCCTCTGTTCCCCATCATCTGTATTCCCCCATCAGGGAGAATGTTCCTGTCATCCCTGACCCTCCAGCAATTGTTACCTTTTATTTTATTACCTATTATTTTATTCCCTGCTGTTCAGCATTTCTAACAGGTATGCAGTGCTATCTCTAATGATAGAGGATGTTGAGCAAAGTTTTGTATTCCTATTTATTTGTATTCCTATCTTATTTTGTATTCCTATTTGTCTCCATTTCAGTTTGAATTTCCACAATTTAATGGATTTAGCTGGATCCTGGAAGGGAGCCCGAGGCTTCCCACCGAACGCAGGGCACCGCACCCTGCATTGACCCCACCGCCCGCAGGGGGCGCCCGAGTCCCGCTCGCTCGTGTGTTGGGGGCATGCGCACTCGGCGGCTTAGAGGCACTGCCCTGCCCCAAGGTGCACCCATCCTGGGGACCTCGTACCGCCTCCTTGGGACCCTGCACCGCCTCCTGGGGACTTCGCAGCCTCCTGGGGACCCCGCAGCCTCCTGGGGATCCCGCACCGCCTCCTGGGGACCCCGCACCGCCTCCTTAGGACCCTGCACCGCCTCCTGGGGACCCCGCAGCCTCCTGGGGACCCCGCACCGCCTCCT
>PITA01032570.1:0-13802 GCA_004023965.1 Spilogale gracilis
TTTATAGATCTTGGATACCAGCCCTTTGTCTGTAGTGTCATTTGAAAATATCTTCTCCCATTCTGTGGGTTGCCTCTTTGTTTTGTTGACTGTTTCCTTTGCTGTACAGAAGCTTTTTATTTTGATGAAGTCCCAGAAGTTCATTTTTGCTTTTGTCTCCTTTGCCTTTGGAGACGTGTCTTGAAAGAAGTTGCTGTGGTCGATGTCTAAGAGGTTACTGCCTATGTTCTCTTCCAGGATTTTCATGGATTCCTGCCTCACGTTGAGGTCTTTCATCCATTTCGAGTTTCCCTTTGTGTGTGGTGTAAGAGAATGTTCTAGTTTCATTCTTCTATACGTAGCTGTCCAATTTTCCCAGCACCATTTATTGAAGAGACTGTCTTTTTTCCACTGGATATTTTTTCCTGCTTTGTCAAAGAGGATTTGACCATAGATTTGTGGGTCCATATGTGGGCTCTCCACTCTGTTCCATTGGTCTAATTCTCTGTTTTTGTGCCAGTACCGTGCTGTTTTGGTAATCACAGCTTTGTAGTAAAGCCTGAAGTCAGGTAATGAGATGCCCCCAGCTTTGCTTTTCTTCTTCAGCAATTCCTTAGCAATTCGGAGTCTTTTTTGGTTCCATATAAATTTTAGGATTGTTTGTTCCAACGTTTTGAAGAATGTTGGTGGAATTTTGATCGGAATGGCATTGAAAGTGTAGATTGCTCTGGGCAGTATAGACATTTTGACAATGTTTATTCTTCCGATCCATGACCATGGAATGTTCTTCCATCTTTTTGTGTCTTCTTCAATTTCTTTCATGAGTGTTCTGTAGTTCCTCGAGTACAGATCCTTGACTTCTTTGGTTAGGTTTATTCCTAAGTATCTTATAGTTTTTGTCCTATAGTAAACGGAATCGATTCTCTGATTTCCCTTTCTATTTTTTCGTTGTTAGTGTATAAGAATGCAACTGATTTCTGCACATTGATTTTGTATCCTGCCACATTACCAAATTGTTGTATGAGTTCTAGTAGTTTGGGGGTAGAGTCTTTTGGGTTTTCCACATATAATAACATTAATAACATGTCATCTGCAAAGGGAGAGAGAGTGTCACTTCCTTTTTGCCAAGCTGGATACCTTTAATTTCTTTCTGTTGTCTGATTGCTGTTGCTAGAACTTCTAACACTATGTTGAATAGTAGTGGTGAGAGTGGGCATCCTTGCCTTGTTCCTGATCTCAGAGGAAAGGCTGTCAGTTTTTCCCCATTGAGGATGATATTTGCTGTAGGTTTTAGTCTAAAGACTGTAGTCAAAGACACAGAAGGACACTACATCATTCTTAAAAGGTCTATACGTCAAGAAGATCTAACAATTGTAAATATTTATGCCCCTAACATGGGAGCAGCCAACTACATAAGCCAACTGTTAAACAAAATAAAGAATCATATTGATGCAAATACATTAATTGTAGGAGATCTTAACACACCACTCTCAGTAATGGACAGATCATCTAAACAGAAAATCAGCAAAGAATCAAGAGCCTTGAATGACACATTGGAGCAGCTGGATCTCATAGATATATTCAGAACATTTCACCCTAAAACAGCAGAATACTCATTCTTCTCGAGTGCACATGGAACTTTCTCCTGAATAGACCACATACTAGGTCACAAATCAGGGCTCAACCGATACCAGAAGATTGAAATTATTCCCTGCATATTCTCTGACCACAATGCCGTGAAACTGGAACTCAATCACCATAAAAAGTTCAGGAGAAAATCAAACATTTGGAAACTAAAGATGATTCTACTCAAGAATACGTGGATCAACAAAGAAATCAAAGAAGAACTGAAACACTTCATTGAAACCAATGAGAATGAAGATACGTCGATCCAAAACCTATGGGATACAGCAAAGGCTGTACTAAGGGGGAAATTCATAGCCATCCAAGCCTCACTCAAAAAAATTGAAAAATCTCGAATACACCAACTCTCATTACATCTTACAGAACTGGAAAATCAGCAAAAAATTAAACCAACCCCCCACACAAGGCGGGAAATAATAAGGATTAGAGCAGAGATGAATGAATCAGAAACTAGAGATACAGTAGAACACATCAACAAAACTAGAAGCTGGTTCTTTGAAAGAATCAATAAGATCCATAAACCATTGGCCAAACAGATGCACATTCTGAATGACCCTGGATTTTGGTAATTTTGAATAAAGTTGTTACGAACACTGATCTACAAATTTTGGTGTAGATGGGTGTTTCATTTATCTTCGGTAAATACCTACTTCTCAATTGTCTGATCAAGTGCAAGTTTATGTTTAACAGGCAGTTTCAATGTGGTTTTAACATTTTTTTTAAAGATTTTATTTATTTATTTGACAGAGAGAGAGAGAGATCACAAGTAGGCAGAAAGGCAGGCAGAGAAAAAGGGAAATGCAGGCTCCCCGCTGAGCAGAGAGCCTGATGTGGGACTCGATTCCAGGACTCTGAGATCATGGCCTGAGCGGAAGCAGAGGCTTAACCCTCTGAGCTACCCAGGCACCGGTTGTAACATTTTTTAAAAAGATTTATTTATTTATTTGAGAGAGAGAGAGAGGTGGGGGAGGGTTAGAGGGAGAGTCTTAAGCAGACTCGAGTGCAGAGTCTGACTTGGATCTCAATCTCACCAACTTGAGATCAGGACCTGAGCCAAAACCACAAGACCGATGCTTAACCTGCTGCCACACCACCCAGGCACCCCTATTCTTAACATTTTCATTCTAAGAGACAAAGTATTAAATTTTCAGTTGCTCTAAAAATCACGAATACTTTGGCATTCTCAGTCTGTTTTTTTAAAATTAAAAAAAAATTTAAGTTGCGATATAATTTGTACATATCATTATATTAGTTTCTTGTGTATAGTGTAATAACTTGGAATTTCTGTGTTTTGTGAAATAATCACCATGATGAGTCTAGTTAACATGCATCACCACACACTGACAAATCTTTCTTCTCTGGTGGTGAGAACTTTTAAGATTGACTGTTTCGGCAACTTTCAAATATACAACATAGTATTATTAACTATGGACACCATACTGTGTATTATATCCCCATTACTTACTTATTTTACAACTGGAAGTGGAAGCTTCTACCTTTGACCAACTTCACCTATTTCACTGACCCCAACAGACCCTACCTTTGTCAAACAGCAGTCTGTTATCTGTATCTATGAGTTCTATTTTAAAAATATTTGTTTTTAGATTCCACGTGTAAGTGAGATTATATAGTATTTGTTTTTCCCTATCTGACTTATTTCACTTAGTATAATGCCCTTAAGGTCCATTTATGTTATCCCAAATGGTAAGATTTCATTTTTTTTTTAATAGTGAACATTGTTTCATTGTATCCATTGTGTGTGTGTGAGTGTGTGTGTCTCTTCAGATCTTCTTTCTTCGTTCATCTATCAATGGATGCTTAGATTGTTTCCATGTCTTGCTATTGTAAGTAATGCTGTATTGAATACAGGTGTAAATATATTTTCAAGTTAGTGTTTGTTTTTCCTTCAGATAAATACCTAAATGTGGAATTGCTGAATCATATGGCAATTCTATTTTTATTTTTTGAAGAACTTACATACTGAAGAAGCCTCCATAGTAGCTACACTAATTTACATTCCTAACAATGTATGAAGATTCCCTTTTCTCCACAGCCTCACTAACAATTGTTATCTGTCTTTTTGAAAATTGTTATCTGTCTTTTTGAAAATAGCATTTTTTTTAAAGATTTTATTTATTTGACAGAGAGAAACACAGCCAGAGAGGGAACACAAGCAGGGGGAGTGAGAGAGGGAGAAGCAGGCTTCCGGCCTAGCAGGGAGCCTGATGTGGGACTCGATCCCGGGTCTCCGGGATCATGACCTGAGCCGAAGGCAGTCTCTTAACCAACTGAGCTACCCAGGCGCCCAGGTAATAGCAATTCTAAGAAGTGTGAGTGATAATCTCACTGTGGATTAGCATTTCCTTCATGATTAGTGATGCTGAACACCTTTACCTGTTGGCCATAAGTATGCCTTCTTTTGAAAAATATCTATTCAGAGCCTCTGCCCCCTTTTTCAAATTGGATTTTTTCCCTATAAAGTTATATAAGTTATTTGTATATTTTGGATATTAACTCCTTATTAGATATATGGTTTGCAAATATTTCCCCCCCAGTAGATTACCTTTTCATTTCGTTGACATTTTTCTTTGCAGTTCAGAAGCCTTTTAATTTGGCGTAGTCTCACTTCCTTATTTTTGTTTTTGTTGCTTTTGCTTTGGTGTCATACCCAAAAAATCATTGCCAAGTCCAATGTCAGAGAGCACTCCTATGTTTTCTTCTAGAAGTTATGATTTTAAGTCTTATGTTCAAATCTTTAATCTATTTTGAATTTATTTTTGTGTATGGCATAAAGTAGGGTCAAACATCATTCTTTTGCATGTGGCAATCCAGTTTTCCCAGCACAGTTTATTGAAAAGAATATCCTTTCTGCTTTGTATATTCGTGGCTCCTTTATCAGAAATTAATTGACCATATTTGTATGGGTTTATTTCTGGACTTTTTATTCTGTTCCATTGATCTCTGTGTCAATTTTTAAGCCAATACCATACTGTGTTGATTATTATGGCTTTATAATACAGTTTGAAATCAGATACTGTGATGCCTTTAGCTTTGCTCTTCTATATCAAGATTGATTTGGATACTCAGGATTTTATGGGTCCATAAAATTTTAGGATTATTTCTTTTATTTTGTGAAAATACCATTGGAATTTTTGTGATTTGAGATTGCACTGAGCATGGTATATCTGTCCACTTATGTGTGTTGTTATCAATATTTTTCATTAATGTCTTAGTGTTAGATATTTATATATCTATAAATAGTGTATAGATATTTACTCTCTTGGTTAAAATTATTCTTAAATATTTTAGTCTTTTTGATGCCATTGTAAATGAGATTGTTTTCTTAATTTCTTTTGCAGAGAGTTCATTATTAGTGTATAGAAATATAACTTATTTTTGTGTGATGATTTTATAAACTATACTTCTATTAAAATTTTTTATTATTTCTTTTTTTAAGATTTATTTATTATTTTCGAGAGGGGGAGGGATAGAGGAGAAGAGAGAGAAAGAGCCTTAAACAACTCTGTGCTGAGTGTAAAGCCCAATGTGGTACTTGATGGCACCACTGTGACATTATGACCTGAGGTGAAATCAAGATTCACACACTTAACTGACTGAACCACCCAGGTACCCCTAAAATTTTTTAATTATTTTTAACAATTCTTTTTTTGTGTGTGGAGTCTTTAGAGTTTTCTATATGTAACATGTCAATTCAAATAGAAATAGTTTTACTTCTCCTCTGATCTTGAATCCATTTATTTATTTTCTTTGATTAATTATCTGGCTAGGACTTCCAATGCTGTGTTGAATAGGAAGGGTAAAAATGGGCATCTTTGTCTTGTTCCTGATTTTAGAGTAAAGCTTTTAGCTTTTCACTATTGAGAACAATGTTATCTGTAGATTTTTCATATATGGTCCCTATTCTGTTGAGATAGTTTCTTTTATACCCAGTTTGTTGGTACTTTTTATTATGAAAAGGTGCTGCTGAATTATGTCAACTTTTTTTCTGCATCTATATGGAATTTTATCCTTCATTTTGTTAATGTGGTGCCTCACATTGATTGTTTTTTGAATGTTGAGCCATTGCTTAGATTTGTGGAATAAATTCCACGTGATCATTGTGTATTATCCTTTTAGTGTACTGTTGAATTTAGTTTGTTAATATTATATTGTAGGTTTTTATATCTATGTTTATTAAGGTCACTGGATCATATTTTTCTTTACTAATAGTATCTTTGGCTTTGATATAAGAGTAATGCTAGTCTCCTAAAATAAGTTTGAAATGATTTTCTTCTTTTCTGTTTTTTGGAAGACTCTGTGAAGGATTGGTGTTAATTCTTCCTTAAACATTTGGTAGAATTCACATAAAGCCATCTGGTGCTGGAATTTCTTTGTTAGAAGGATTTTGATTAATGATTCATTCTCTTTACTAGTAACTTTATGTTTAGATTTTGTATTTCTTCATGAGATAGTCTCGGTAGGTTGTTTGTTTCTAAGAATGTATCCATTTTTTTCTAGGTTGTTTAGTTTGCCATATAATTTTTTAAAGTACTGTCTGATACCGTTTTGTAATTATGTGGTATAAGTTGTAAGGTCTTCTCTTTCATTTATAATTTTATTTACTCAAGTCTTTTTTTTCTCTTGGTAAGTCTCATTGAAGTTTATTTTGTTTTTATTTTAAAAAACCTCAGCTCTTAGTTTTTTTGATATTTTCTATTGTCTTTTTGGTTTTTATTTATTTCCATTCTGATCTTTGTTATTTCCTTCCTTCTATTAGATTTGGGCTTCATTTTTTCTCCTGTTTTTATCCCTTGAAGTATAAAGTTAGGTTGTATGAGATCTTTTTGGTTAACGTAGGCATTTATCATTGTAAACTTCACTCTTAGACCTATTTTTGGTAAGTTGTATTTCTGTTTTAGTTTCTCAAGGTATTTTTTGACTTGTGCTTTGATTTCTTTCTCCTCGGCAAATTGGTTGATCAGTAGATGTTATTTAATCTCCACATATTTGTAAATTTTTGAGTTTTCTTCTTGTAATTGATTTCTAGTTTGAAACCATTATGGTTGGGAAGGATGCTTGACATAATTTCAGTCTTCTTAAATTTATTAAGACTTGTTTTGTGGCCTATCACATGATTGAATCTGAAGAATGTTTTATATGTGCTAGAAAAGAATATATTCTGCTATTTTTTTCCAGTGTATAATTCTGACACCAATTCTGATGCATATTGTTTTTCACATGAAGCAATCTTCCAACAGCAGTGGGGCATCCTACAATTCAGCTGAGTTCTGACACCATCTACCTGGAGATATTGTCAGATATCACAGGTGAAGGGCTTAGTCCTACAAGACTGCTCTCCACCCACTTCAGAGGTCAATGGCAAGTCTAAGTTGTCACCTGTGCTTCTGATAGACAGCTATAGATCTGAGGTTCCACTGACCTTCTCCTTGGGTTGGATTAATTTGCTAGAGTGGCTTACAGAGCTCAGAGAAACATTTTATTTACTATATCACCAGTTTATTTACAAAAGGATATAATTCAGGAATAGCCAGATGAAAGAGATGTATAGGGTGAGTTATGTGAAAAAGGGCACAGAGCTTCATGCCCTCCCCAAGTGTGCCACTCTCAAGGCACTGGAAACTCTCTGAACCCCATTCTTTTGTTTTTTTTAATGGAAGCTTCATTACATAGGCATAATTGGTTAGCTCACTGGCTATTGGTAATTGAACACAATCTCCACCCCTCTCCACTTGATGTGAGGAGTCAAGGACTGAACGTTCCAACCCTTTGTACAGGGTTGCTTGCCCTGACAACCAGCCTCCATCCTTAGGTTACAAAGTGGCTTCCCAAGTCACCTCATTAACATAACAAAAGATAACTTTATTGCTTCCATCACTCAGGAAATCCCAGAGGTTTTAGAAGCTCTGTGCTCCTAACTGGATGAAGACCAAATAGATATTTCTAATTATAAATCACAATATCACCCAGAGGATAGGTCCTTATTGTTCATGATAAGATAGCAGTACTAGTATTGTAATTATGATGAATGTGTTGTTTTCTGAGCTTATTCTGTTTTTTTGCCAAAATTCTATTTTTTTCACCAGATTCCATTTTTTCGCCTGATGTTCTTTTCATAAATTTTCACTGGTGAAGCATGAATATGTCCTTAGGATATTACAAAATGTGAAATCTCAAAGGAGTGGTTTGTTTTAATAACAATAGTTATTGCTGGATGATGAGTTGGTAATCAAGTGGAGGAATATTAACTAGCATCAAGCTTTAGAATTAGGTACTCACTTAAAATCATATTTGTAAAGGCTTGTTTCCTTTTTTTAACTGAAAAATGTATATATGTATATTCTTAAATATTTTATTATGTTAAGAACACTTAACATGAGTTCTAGCCTTTTAACAAGTGTTAAGTCTAAAATATATTATTGTTAACTTTAAGTGCTGTAAAAAGTGAAATAAAATGGGGTCACTTATATCAAGGAGTTTTTAAGTGCTGCCAGGAGGCCAGTAAGAAGATGGTCCTTATGCAAGTCTTCACTGGTGGAACCATGAACTTTTGAACTGGACCAAACCCAAAATATTCCAAGGACTCAGCCTAAACAGCTGCATTTGCTATAATAAGAGAGGGCTTACTGATATCCTTAGCGGCCAATTATATTCAGTCAAGATTAGCTTTCTGTTGCCAGCACCAATAAAAAATTCTTTGCCAACAACTAATACAAGCATTCCCTATTTGCTTAAAAACAACAACAACAACAACCAGTTTTTTTTTTCCTAATAAGACACTATTTAGTTTGCTCCCAAATCTATGTACCCTGAATAGCAATTCTTTGATTCTAGATAAATACTCTTGCTGAATTCTTGCTTCCTGACAATTTAGGTTGACATGACTTATGTCAGAACCTGGATTGGAAGCAATCCCACTGCTGCAGGCGCAGTGTGGTCTAGAGTTGGGTGTGGTATTCACTCAAGCCTTTGTGCTCATCACTTCCCTGAACAGCTGTCTCCTTCAACTGTGAGTCCTCTTAGGTTCCAACCTCCCTCTTTCTGGTTGAGGTTGTAGCCTTTCTTTGGGACCAAGTGGGAGATACCAAGGGAGATGATTATAGTGCCAGCTCTCAGTTGTGCTGTGGTGGTGGTGAGGGGAGGGGTTCCCTATTGGTGAATACACTTTTCTTTCACAAGGGTTGGGAAAGTGAGTAATTCCTGGTGTCTTGAAATAGCTTTTGGATAACTTAAAATTATTCTGGCCATTCTGGGGAGGCTTTGTTTTACATGAGTCCACCTTAACAGACACTCTTAAAAGAGAATATTCCAAACCACTTGGAGACCATGGAATGCATTCTTTGATTAGAATACAGAAGCTTCTAAAGACAAAATAAAAGGATTCTTATAACATGCAATTAATAATAATAATGATAATAATAATAATTTAAAAAATGTTTGGTTAAAGACTTTGGGCATTTGAGCAGGTAATTTTAACTTGGTCTGTCTACCAGAACATAATTTGGATTCAGCTATTCTTTTGAGTTTCATATCTGAGGTATGGCTAAAATAAACAACAACAACAACAACAACAAAATCTATAAGATCTCTGTGTCTGTCTGTATACACGTTATGGACACGGTATTTTTCTACCATCGAATGGTATTGCCAAAATTAATTTGTAAGAGCTCTATTTAATTGGCTTAACAAAAATCAAGTGCTTATAAATTGAGTATTCCTGAAGTTCTCAAAAATATAATCAAACTAATGTGAATGTTTTTCAAGCTCATATGATCTAGGACGATCTTTGTTATATAAAGGCTAATTCAACTTTATTGGCTTAATAAAAACAAGAATGTCTTCAGAGTTATTAACATTAGATATAATGTGCATAAACAACTTTTTCTACCTGTGTGTACAATCAAATAAACTCATGTTATCTCTGTGTTACAAAATTTGTCAACAAGAGAAATAACAAAATGGTGTTTAACTCTTTAATGTTTAACCCAAATATAATTGTTATGTTAAACAAGTAGATTAAATTAATATGAATAGGATCAAAGTTTATACTAAGTTAAACTAAATAACGGATATTTGTTAAATATTTCAATTATTTACAAATAAGATAAACGTTAAATGCTAAACATAAGTTTATCTACTTTTGCCTTTTAGTATTTACAAAAAATTTATTATGAGAAAGAATATATTTCTGAAAATTTCAAATGTATTTAAAAGTTTGCTAATATACTACAGGATGTTAATTTATGATGGTCCCTAATTGCTTGCTTCCTGGTTTTCACTGAAAAACAAGCTTACAAATAGTTAAAAAGGTTGGAAGAAGAGCTAACAATACAAAATGAACTAGAGAAAATTTTAAAGCAGAGTAATAAGCATAAATTAATTCTGTGCAAACCATGTGCACTGATGCTGAAAGAATATGACAGGGCCACAGATGCCCCTTTAGAAGGTAAGGAGCAGTGAACTCCCATAGAGCTTTCTCCTCCTGTGTAAGGATTTACCGTATCTTGTTTTTCAAACTGAGGTCACAGACCACTGATGAGTTATGGTTAACATTTATTCAAATAAAAAATATACATATTATTTATATCTATCTATGTAGATGGATGGATGATATATGTGTCTTTAATTTTGCCTATAATTTACAGATTTTATTATAGATTTATTACCTTTATATGAATAAAAAAGAATAATATCATACAAAGAAAAATAGAGGATGCATGTCATATACTGCAAATATATACATGTTAGGACATACTTCCTGAAAATATTTCCATGTCAAGGAAATGCATGTTCATTTATTGAACTTTTATGTCAGTTAGTTACCTGGTTTTGTTTGTGTATGTATGCCCTGGGACATAAATATACACTCTGTTTCTTGCTGTGAAATGATCCAACATGTTTGAAGGCTACTGATCTTAAACCACAGTAAAATGAGCAACCAAAGGGTCTGTGCAGCTGGGTGAAAAAGCCAGTACAAGAACAACCACCTTCTGCTCTTACACACACGGTCGTAACTTCTCAAGGTCAAGCTGTAATCACTCTTTCATGGACTCATAAATAGATTTTGTCTTTTCAGACTTACATCCAGGCAGCAATCTTTGTTCAAATAAAACTTCCTTCATTTTTTCCAACTACTTGCAAGGCTGGGAGTTCTGGTCATGGGATCACAGATATTTATAGCCCTGCCATTATTTTGAAGTTGTTATTCCATTTTTGAAGTCTTTATTATCCCAACTCAACTTAGAGGAACCCTCTTCAACAGTGATACAGGGATCCTGTTTCCTCGACTTGTTGTATCATTTCTAGTCTAGCTGAACAATGTCAGCATAAAACATAATATTCTTTCATCTGCTAGAAGGACAAAGTTTTCCTGTACTGTTGGTCTGCTTCTGATAAGAGATAAGAAAAGCAAAGATTTTGTGTTTTATTAAGTAAATTTCTTTGCTTTATTAAGTCTTTGATAGGTTTTACTCACAAGTCTGTAAAATCTTTTATTGTCTCTTTGGTCAAATGCACAGTTAAGTATCTTTCATAAATCTGCGGTCCTATTTACCCAACTGTCTAAAACTTTATGCTTTTTTTTGACAAACATGTCTGCATTGGCCATTATTGAAACTTCTAGACATTTAAAATTAGAAGAAGCTAAAAGCAACAAATCTAATTCCAGAAGTCATTTGTGCCACTCTGGCTGCCCTAGGAATATCTCTCCACCAGTATTGCTTCCTGAAATTTACAAGTTATCAGCTGCCCAGTGGGTCACCTGATGAGTCATTTCCATCAGAGGTTACTGAATTACCTCCTCAACTTCCCCTCTGGCAACCCTCAGTTTGTTTCCTGTAGTTCAAAGTCACTTGTGGTTTGCCTCCCTGTTTTCTGAGTATGACTTATAATAATCAAACTCATTGTTGCTTCAAGTATATAAGAAAATAAGATACTCTTATAGTTACTCACACAAATCCAGTAATTCAGATTATCACATGCTCTGTAATGATTATGTTTTGATCCTGAGATTTCTTCCTCTGAAACTGAGAAAAGAGTCTGGGCAAAGGGACCCACTTATTCTTTGTCTCTGGAAGGTTCTGGATTTTTGTGTGTCTGTGTCATCAGTATTTACTTCACTCTTTTTACTAAATGGGAAGAGCATTATGGGGTTATTGATTTTGCCTATGATGCTACCATTAGACTTTTCCCTCCACAGCTCCTCTACCACATCTGAGATCCTTCTCATATCAATTAAAAAGATTTGGTGAAGCTGGGAAGGTTATAATTTTGGATGGGTGCCAATCAATAACCCAGACATAGATAGAAAGGGTCTTGGTCATACTTTTCCCCAAGGCTTTTTTTCCTTGGACTGGAATAATAGACTTAGAAAAGAAAATATACACCTTATTCATAGCCATGATTAGCACCTTTATACTTCTGTTCAATTTGAATTATCAACAAACTGAAGTTGAAAGCCTGGCAGAAGTTATGTTACAGACTCTCAAGGGCACTAGATATCTTAATGGAGTAACAAGAAGGCACTTGGGTGGATTAGTGGGTTAGTTAAAGCCTCTGCCTTCGGCTCAGGTCATGATCTCAGGGTCCTAGGATCGAGGCCCGCATCGGGCTCTCTGCTCAGTGGGAACCTGCTGCCACCTCTCTCTCTGCCTGCCTCTCTACCTACTTGTGATCTCTCTCTCTGTCAAATAAATAAATAAAATATTTAAAAATGTTTCTATATTAATTGATCTGGTAAAGCAACATAAGAAGTAAAATTTATGGGGCACCTGGGTGGCTCAGATGGTTAAGTGACTGCCTTTGGCTCAGGTCATGATCCCAGAGACCCGGATTCGAGTCCCACATCGGGCTCCCTGCTCAGTGGGAAGCCTGCTTCTCCCTCTCTCACTCCCCCTGCTTGTGTTCCCTCTCTAGCTGTATTTCTCTCTGTCAAATAAATAAATAAAATCTTAAAAAAAAAAGAACTAAAATTTATAAAGGATCATATCAACTTATTAGCTGATGTAGGACACAAGCCAGGACTTGGAGATTATTTTGATTTTTTAGTTGTTCACCAGCAGAAATAGGACCCTGGTTAAGAATTTAACATTTATCCCTATTAATTTAACTGTATGAGCTGCTATGTTAATCAAATACTTACTAAAAATTGAATCCTCTTCTGTAACTTGCCCAACTGTGCAGCACAGAAGACTATGTCAGATACTTTCAATCAGCATGGATTTTATGGACTAGAAGACTTGGGGAAATTAGTCACAGGACCTCTTCCACTTATTCCCCCCAACTCTGTCGCAGAGGGATTAGATGAAACCAGGGCAAGTAATGAAACTACCCCAGCCTTTTAGGGACGAATATTACTGTATTGATGTTTCTTCAGGGACTTATGAGCAAAGGGGGAAAGATATGAAAAGAGTTGCTAGGAATGACTCCATTTTTGTACTTCAGATTTTATCTTGTTAAAATATGAAATTGTACTGGCCTTGCTGACTTGCCAGCAGTAAAGTCTTTTTTCCTTGGATCTGTTCTATTGCACTAAGTTTACTGAGCCTTTAGACACTTCATAATTCAACATTCTTAATAGTTTTCTAGATTAATGCTTAATGTGCATGAGGTTTTGGAAATATTATTATTAATTGCTCTTTAATGCCTATCATCTTGCTAAGGAAGGTGAGCATCTGATTATTGTTACTCCAGAGATTGGTTCACTTGAAACTCCAGGTGGCTTACTAAAGCCCCAGACGAGGAAACTAAGAAGCAGTTTTCTGACCACCTCCATGTTGCTCATTGTGCCCTGACCCTAATGACAGTGTCCTTAAAACATCCATCAGTGATTAAAAATTCCCTCCAACATGGGACCTGACTTCCTGAGGAAGGTCCATCCCACTGATGTGGGACTATTGCAAATACAGGACTGATTAGGGATGCTTTCAGAGAAAGATCTTAATCAAAAGGGGGAAATGTGAAAAGTGAAATGAGATGGGGTCACTTATGATAAGGGGTTTTACAGCGAAGCTAGGAGACAATAAGGCATTGAATCTGCCCTCACCCATGAAGCAATGAAGTTTCAAACTGGACCAAATACCAAATATTCCAAGGACTCAGACCAAATACCTGCCATTCGCTATAATAAGAGATTTTGCTTAGCAACCAATTATATTCAGTCA
>PITA01032571.1:0-13796 GCA_004023965.1 Spilogale gracilis
AGCAATCAGACAACAGAAAGAAATAAAAGGTATTCGGATTGGCAAAGAGGAAGTCAAACTCTCTCTCTTTGCAGATGACATGATACTATATGTGGAAAACCCAAAGACTCTACCCCCAAACTACTGGATCTCATACAACAATTTGGTAATGTGGCAGGATACAAAATCAACGCGCAGAAATCAGTTGCATTCTTATACAACATTTTCATCTGTATTGTAACTGCCACAAAGATATAATTTCCAAACTTTTCTTCTCAATTTTTACTTCATTTTTAATATACCTGCATTTTTATTTTTATTATTTTTAAGTAAGTTATTTAGGTTTCTTCTGAAAAAAAATGCTTATGGGAAGAATAAAACATTGAAATTTTTTGAAATATAGCACCATCCCAAATATTTGAATATTAAATAATTGATTATATTATCCACTGATTCATCCTCCAATTATAACTAGGTGTCTGTATTTTAATAGGAATAATTGTTGTAAATGAAGAAAAAGCATAGGTCTAACTATGTAGTAGGAAAATAAATGCAATGCTTAAAAATTTCACTTAATTCAAAAAATTGAGGTGGGCAGAGAAGTTACTTTCAAAACAAAATTACATATGTGAACATCACATTTTTTTTACTTTAAATTTATTTTATTTTTTCAGTGTTCCAAGATTCATTGCCCATGCCCCATACCCGGTGCTCCATGCAATAGGTGCCCTCAGTACCCACCACCAGGCTCTCCCATCCCCCGACCCCCTCCCTCCAAGTCCCTCAGTTTGTTTCTGTGTCCAAACATCACATTTTTAAAAAGATATTTGCAAAGAATCAGCTTCTAGTTTCGTTGATATGTTCTACTGTATCTCTAGTTTCTGATTCATTCATCTCCGCTCTAATCCTAATTATTTCCCATCTTGTTTGAGGGGATGGTTTAATTTTTTATTCCTCTGAGTTCTGTTGTTTTGGTTTTGTTTTGCAAAATTGGTTGACATTTTCTTTATTTTTATGTATTTCTAATGATGTGTAGTTGACATACAATATTATTTACTTTTATTACTTTCAGGTGTATATATAGTGATTCAACATTTACATACATTATATGATCATTATAAAACTCATTACCATTTATCACTATATAAAATTAATACAATGTTAGTGACTATGGTCCCTGTGTTATAATTTGTATCCCTGTGGCTTATTTTGTAGCTGAAATTTTGTGCTACTTACTTCCTTTTACCTATTTCAGCCATCTCTCCATGTCCTTGCCCTTTGGCAATCACAACTTTGCTTTCTCTATATATGACTCTGTTTCACTTTTTTTGTTTGTTTTAGATTGCATATCGTTAGTTAAAACATATGTTGTTAACTTCCTTTATCTGACCAATTTCATTTAGCATAAAATCCTCTAGTTCTATCAATTTTGTAAAAAATGACACATTTCTTTGTTTTTATGCTAAATATTATTCCATTTGTGTATGTATATAGCTTCTATTCATTTATTCACCTGTAGATGGACACATGGGTTGCTTCCATATCCTGGCTACTCTACGTAATGCTGAAATAAACGTAGAATGCACCCATCTCCTCAAGTTAATGTTTTTGTGTCTTTAGATCCCCTGAAATGAATATTCTGGATACTATGATATTTCCATTTTTAATTTTTTGAGGCACCTCTATACTATTATTCATCATGACAACACCAATTGAAATTCCCACCACCAGTACACAAGGTTCTGTTTTCTGTACATCCTCACCAGCATTGGTTATTTCTTATATTTTTAACTCTGAGAGCATTTTGCACCTCATTGTGGTTTTGATTTCCATATCCTCACAAGCGTGTTGTTAAGCATCTTTTCATGTGTTGGCTGGTCATCTGTATATATTCTTTCAAAGAAATCTGTTCAGGTCCTTGGCCTATTTTTTAATTTGCTTGTATTTTTTAAGATGTAGGAGTTCTTTATATATTTGGATATTAACCTCGTGTCAGATATATCATTTGCAAATATCACTTCCCATTCTTGGCTGCCTTTTTGTTTTGTTGATGGTTTCCTTGGCTGGGCAAAACTTTCTAGGTCGATGTTCTCTTTATTTCTCATTTGTTGCCCTTCTCTAAGGAAACAGACCCAAAAGAATAAAGTTAAGGCCTATCTCCAAGAGTTTATTGCCTATGCTCTCTTTAGGAGTTTTGTGGTTTCTGGTTTTATACCTACATCTTTATTTTATTTTAGGTTTATTTTTGTTTATGATGTAAAAAGGAGGTCCAGTCTTATTCCTAAGCACACAATTTTCTAGTTTTTTAAACACTGTTTCCTGAAGATTCTACTCCCCATTCTCTAGTCTTGCCTACTTTATATAAATTTGTATAAACAGAGGTTTGTTTCTGGGCTTTGTATTTTATTCCTTTGATCTCTGTGTCTATTGTTGTGCCATACTGCTTTGATTGCTAGGGCTTTGTAGTATAGTTTGAAGTGTATACATGTTATTTCTAATTTTGTTCTTCTTTCTAATGATGCTTCAGATATTTGGAGTTTGTTGCAGTTCCACACAAATTTCAATATAATTTATTCTCATTCTGTGAAAGATGCTATTCAGTTTTCATAAGGATTACACTGAATCTTTATGTTGTTTTGCAAAATATGAATATTTTCATAATATTAATTTTTCCACTCCATAAGCAACATATATCTTCCCATTTATTTATTTGCATCATCTTCAAATTTCTTTTATCAATGACTTATAAAGTTCAGAGTATAAGAAAAGTAAAAGATTTTTTTAAAAAGGGTATTGATAAGATAAAATAGTTTTAAAAAAGTTAAAATAGGAAGGAGAACAAATTAAAATAATAGAATAAGAAAAAATAAAATTAAAAAAAGTTAATTTCAAAAGCCTAAAGAATCCTGGGGAAAAAACCATGAATTCTATGTGGTTCATTACCCTAGATCTGGAGTTCCATGGTTCTTGTTGATCAGTGAACTTGGTCTTGGCTGGATGGTCTTGCTGATCTAGGGGAGGAGTCTGTTGTATTGATTCTCAAATGTCATTGCTGGATGCAGAACTGCCCCACCCTTGCCAGGTGCCAGGCTATGTGATCTGCTTGGGTTTGCTCTCACTCTCACTCTCAGGAGCTTTTGTTCCTTGAACACTTTTTGTAGAGATTTGGAAGATGGGAATGAAGATGGTGGCCTCCCAGTCACTGGTCTGGAGGAGCCAAGAGCTTGGGGCCTCACTCCGAGGGTGAAAAGCAGTCATGCCTGTCTCCCTGGTCTCCAGCTGCACTCCATGCTCACCTGGCCTGTAATCGAGCATTTCTATCTCTGGTCCTCAGCCCCGTTTGGAATCTCCAAACCCAGCAGATTCCTGAAGCATGTTCCTATGCTACTTCCCCAAGAGAAGAAGGTGAGTCTCCCTGGATCTGCCATTTGAGGGGTCCCTGCTTGAAAAGCAGTGGCCTGACTGTGTCTCCGATTATGGTTTAAAGTAACCTCAAGCTGAGAGCCCCTCCTTGGCTCCATCTATGCAGCTGGCTTCCCCCCTCCAATACCTGGGAGTTCTGCTATGCTCAGGCACCCAGTGTCCTTCTGTGACCCTGTGGTCCTGAGACCACACTGTCCCAGTAAGGGTTCCACCTCCTACTTAGCCACTAGAGAGATGTCTCTCAGTGGAGTAGACTTCTAAAATTTCTGATTTTGTGCCCCGCTGCTCTACTGCTGGCAGGGAGCCGGCCCCTCCCCTGATGGTCTGTCTTCCCAAATATTACCTCTGATTCACTTCTCCATGCATCCTACCTTCCAGAAAGTGGTCACTTTTCTGTTCCTAGAATTGCTGCTCTTCTTCTCTTCGATCTTCTGCTGAGTCTGTAAGTGTTCTGACTGGCTCTATAACCATCTAACTGAACTCTTAGGAGCTGGTGATATCTAGATCTCCTACTCCTCTGCCATCTTGCTTATCTCTGGTCCATATTTCTGCATATTAACTTGTATCCTGTTTAATTGATTTCATTATTAGTTGTAATAGCTATTTTGGTGGAGTCTTTAGGTTAATTACCTAGAAAATCATGTCATCTGAAAATAGTGCCAGTTGTGCAATTTCCTTATCAATTTGGATGTCTTTAATTTCTTTTTCTTTTCAGATTACTGTCTTTTCAGGACCTCCAGTACTGTTTTGAATAATAGTGGTAAGAGTGGAGATCCTTGCCTTGATCCCGATCTTAAAGTAAAAGCTTTTGGCTTTTCATGTTGAGAATGATGTTAGTTGTAAACTTGTAATATATGGCCTTTATTATATGGAGGTATATTCCCTCTCCATACACTTTTTGGGAGTTTTTAACATAAATGGTTGTTGAATTCTGTCAGTGCTTTTCCTGCATCTATTGAGATTGCCATATGATTTTGATCTTTCAGTTAGTTAATGTGGTGTGTCAAGTCAATTGATTTGCAGATATTGAACCATTCTTGTATGCATGGAATAAATCCCTCTTCATCATGGTGTATGATCCTTTTATTGAGTTGTGAACTTAAGTTTGCTAAAACTTTAGTGAACATTTTTACATGTTCTTCAGGAATTTTGGCCTATAATATTCTGTGTGTGTGTGTGTGTGTGTGTGTGTGTGTGTGTGTGTTTGTGTGTGTGTTTTGTATCCTTGTTTTGTTTTGACATCATGGCAATGCTGTCCACACAAAATGAAGTTGGAAGCTTTCCTTTGTATTCATTTTGGGATTAATCTGAGAGGATGGGGCATTATCTCTTATTTAAAAGTTTGTTAGATTCATTGTTTGCGTATAACACTTAGTGCTCCATGCGATCCATGCCCTCCTTAATACCCATCAACAGGTTCTCCCATATCAAAACCTAATGATGTACTATATGGTGACTAACATAGCACAATAAAAAAAAGATAATAAAAAAATAAAATAAGTTTGTTGGAGTTCACCTGTGAAGCCATCTGGTGTTGGATATGTGTTTATTGGGAGAGTTTTGAGTACTGATTCAATACCTTTACTATTAATTAGTCTGTTTAGATTATCTTTTTATTCCTGATTTAATCTTGAAAATTTATAGATTTGTAGTAATTGGTCCATTTCTTCTATATTATCCAGTTTGTTGGCATATAATTGGTCACAATAAGTCTCTTATGCTCTTCAGTATTTCTGAGGTGTATGTTGTAACTTCTTTTCATTTCCAAATGTATTTATTTGGATCCCTACTCTTTTTCCTGATAAGTATGCTTAAAGTCTTATCAATTTTATATATTTTTTCAAAAGGCCATTCTGCATTTCACTGATTTTTTTCTATTGCTTTTTAATCTCAATTTCATTTATTTCCATTCACATAGATTTTGAAACATTGTGATTCCCTTTTCATTTTTCTCCAGGGATTTTTTATTTTATTTTTTTCCTTAATTTAAATGTAATTACAAACATATACTACATCATTATTTTCAAGTGTAGATTTCAGTTATTCATCAGTTGTTTGTAACATCCAATGTTCATTACATCATCTGCCCTCCTTAATGCCCATCACTCAGCTACATCATCTCCTTACCACCTCATCTCCAGCAACCCCCAGTTTGTTTCCCATAGTTAAGAGTATCTCATGGTTTGTCTCCCTCTCTGATTTCTTCCCATTCAGTTTTCCCTCCCTTCCCCTATATGCTCTTTCTTATATTCCACATATAAGTGAAATCATATGATGATTGTTTTTCTCTGATTGACTTATTTCACTCAGCAAAGTACCCTCTAGTTTCATCCATATAAATGTTCCCTCTAGTTTCATCCATATAAATATTCAGCAAAGTACCCTCTAGTTTCATCCATATAAATATTCATCAATATAAATGTTAAGTATTCATCATTTTTGATGGCTGAGTAATATTCCATTGTATTTATATACCACATCTTTATTCATTCAACTGTTGATAGACATCTGGGCTCTTTACAAAGTTTTGTTATTGTGGACATTGCTGCTGTTTATAAACATTGGGGTGCAGGTGCCCCTTGGGATCTCTACATTTATATCTTTGGGATAAATACTAGTACTGCAGTTGCTTGGTTGTAGAGTGGCTCTATTTTTAACTTATTGAAGAACCTCTTTATTGTTTTCCCACTTGGTCATGGTGAATAATTCTTTTAATGGACTGTTGGATCCTACTGGCTAGTATCTTCATGAGAATTTTTGCATACATGTTTATTAGGGATACTGGTCTGTAATTCCCCATTTTGGTTGGGTCTTTGTCTGGCATTGGGATCAAGGTAATGCTGACCTTGTAGAATGAGTTTGGAAATTTTTCTTTCATTTCTATTTTTGAAACAACTTCAGGAGAATGAATATTAATTCTTCTTTAAATGTTTTGTAGAATAGAAAGATGTCACAATTTTTCATACTGCCATACTTTATAGAATTGTTAGACAATTAAAAAATAAATACAAATTAAAAACATGAAAGCAAAAATTTGGCCAAATTAAATGCAAATTCAGAAGATAAAAGAAAACAATAAATAGTGCAAAATTATGACAAAAAACAAAAGTGCAGTAGAGAGGATCAAGAAAGACATTCTCTTTGAAAAGACCAAATTGATAAGACTATCAAAAAACTAAGGACAGAAATCATTTATATTCAGGCTAAATTTGGGAATGCATTATTGTTTTAAACAATAATAAAAGATAATGAAGACCTATTGTGAATAGATTTTAAAATGTATACATAATAGAAAATTCCCAAGCATGAAAATTACCAGAGTAGAGTATAATAGAAAGCAACCTGGTTAAACCGAAAATGTGTTAATGAATCTGACTTCATTATATAAACTTTCCTACAAAAAATTCTACTTGGAAGCTCAGACGGCATCAGTAGTGAATAACAACACTTAAAAAATATTGATTACATCCCCTACTATTATAATACAGTTGTGTATGTATTACCACCTACATACATTGTAAACTTTACTATGAACCTACAGGCATACTTAAAGCAATTAACAAAAGGTTGTCCTATATATTTACCTACATATTTAAATTTTTTCATGCCCTTCTCACCTTCCCAAATACTCAGTTTTCCATGTGGCACTATTACCCTTAAGCCTGAAGAATTCCCTTCCTCTAGCACCTCTTCCAATGCAGGCTTGCTGTTGATGGATGTTCTGAATAGTTATTTGAACATGACTTAATCTACCTTTATTCTGGAAGGCTATTAATGACATAGAATTGTGGGTTGGCAGGTTCCTTTTCTTGAGATGAATATTGTATTACCTTCTGAATTTCATTGTAGTGAATTTCTGGGCATATGAAGTGTTGTTATTCTCTCATTGCTTTCAAGGTTTTCTTTTTATCTCTTTCAGAAGTGACTATAGTGTGCCCACTTGTGCCCACTGGTGACTTAGTCTATATTTATCTTATTTGGGTTTTGTTGGGCTTCCTACAGTTTTGTTTTTCAATGAATTTAAAATAAATAGTTTTCACCATTATTTCTTTAAATATTTTTCTGCCACATATTTACCTCTTCTTGTAAGATCCTAAGTTCACATGTCTTAATTTTTGATGTTATCACATTGATCTCTTTAAAAAATTATTTTTGCTCTTCATCTCAGATTGGATTATTACTCTATCCAATCCAGAGCATTTGTGGGTACACAAGATAAATTTTTATATGTTGCCTTAGGAGGAGCCGCAAAATGATGATGGTCATAATTAAGGGGAAATTCTGTTAAAATATAGGGCAGAGAAACATGTTTTTCTTTAATACGTTACATTAGTCAACATAAAAGACATCATTAGTTTTTATGCAGGGTTCCAAGATTCATTGTTTATGAACAACACACAATAGAGCAACACTTTTTAAATGCAATGACTTATTTTATATTTAAGTTTACATTCATTAATTACCCAGAAATAACATTTTCTTTTTTAAAAATATTTTATTTATTTATCTGACAGAGAGATCACAAGTAGGCAGAGAGGCAGGCAGAGAGTGAGGAGGAAGCAAGTTCCCCACTGAGCAGAGAGCCAGATGCGGGCCTCGATCCCAGAACCCTGAGATCATGACCTGAGCTGAAGGCAGAGACTTAACCCACTGAGCCACACAGGTTCTCCAGAAATAACATTTTCTGATTAATAAATTTGATACACAAGATTGGACCAACACAGCTCAGTCCTTCCTGTGTTATCTCTGAAACTGAGTGCCTGGAAAGAATACATTTGACTCTGCTCCAACAGTAAATTATAAAAGGGCACTACTTTCCTCTGAATTTAGTACTGAAATGAGTATTGTTAACTTGGGATCTAGAATCAAGCCTGTATGTTCAACACCTAATGTATGTTCTCAGAAAGTTATACACAGAGAAAATGACCATTTTGATCACTGTATTCCTGACTTCTGCATGATTCTTTCTATTCTGAATTCACTCTTGATTAGCACACTCCTAATGTTGTTACATATTTATATATCTCCAGTGTTTTTAGTGGAACCCCTAGATCAAGCTCACTTTACAAAATAATTCCTGTGGCTTCTCATGGGTACACATGAAACATTAAACACCTTTAAAAAAAAAGATTTTATTTATTTATGTGACAGAGAGAAAGACAGCTAGAGAGGGAATACAAGCAGGGGGAGTGGGAGAGGGAGAAGCAGGGTTCCCGCTGAGCAGAGAGCCTGGTGTGGGGCTCAATCCCAGGACTCTGGGATCATGACCGGAGCCAAAGGCAGTCACTTAACCAACTGAGCCATCCAGGCACCCGTAGGCACCTTTTTATGCATGTGTTTAGTTAGGTAAAAAAAATTGGGAGAACATTAGGTGAGGTGTTCTACATCAGAATATATTAAGCAGCCTCTCTCTTATTTTCTCCATTTACAATAGCAAGAGATGCATATGTGTGGATGGGATGTTCCAAAATTGGAAGGAAAAGGGCATTTCAGTGTTTTCAACCCCTAGGACCATGCATATTCCTCAAATCTCAATATCAAAAGGGCTACATCATCAAACCTTGACAATTCCTTTCTAATTTCTTCAATTTTAAAGAGACAACCCTTACATATGTCCAAGTAGAACACTGAGTGTGAAGACTGGGGTTCCTGACCAATGAGAAAAATAACAGGCTTAATTTCCAAATTGGATTTGCATGCCCAGAAGAAAATTATTCCCATTTATTCTCCACACATGCCGTATAAAATTTCTCAAAAATCTGTTTGAAAATGCAAATATCTTTGATGTATATTATCAAACTGGTTAAGTCATATTATATTTCTGATGCCTGGCGATTTCACTGAAAGAAAGGAAGAATACAATTATAAAGGATGGGTTTTCTTGGAAAACAGTGTTTATTGAATAGTTGGTAAAGCAAAGTATGAAGAGATCACATATAGCCAGAATTTCATGTGGTTAGGCTGTATTTTATGGATCTTCAGGCATTATATTATTGATCCTCAGATCAGCTCTAGGAGGGAGCTACAATTATTGTCATCATGTCACAAGAGACAGCACAGGAAGATCAAGTTCTTAAGTCAAAATGACTGAGATCTAGTGAATATACAAGGTAACCTACTCTTCTAAGAATAAAATACAGAAAAAAGATCTGAGCTATTTGTGTAGGCTGTAGCCAAATCCATACATGCCCAGCTCTGATCAAAACATTGCTAAACCACAAACAGGTGAATGAGAAATAAATGCTTATTTTTAAATGTCAATGCAATTGAGTTGTTTATAATACAACTTCAGCAATTAGTTACAGCTGCCATTTACATATTATATGAAATTGATTTAGATAATTCACATAATTTCCCTACATAATAATGAGGAATTAGTACACAGAATATAATGAATATATCTTCAAAGGTCTAAGTGTGCATAAAATATGAATTTATTTTGCAAATGATTATTGAGCTTAACTTCTCTCCCTGATATATTTGAATTAGGATAAAAATATCTCTGAATCATGATCAAAGTAGTAATATTTGTCCTGAATTCTGGCAATCACTGGCTGTTTGACACACAAATATCTCTGTACTTTTAATTCTCCTTTTCTTCACTATTTAACATTTATTTTTCACTTCAAAGTATTTTTTAGAATAGTGTAAAAAGTGACATAAGTGGTGATGTGGAGAATTTAATAAAGCAAGATCTCTTCCAATATTTCTGAAATCCAAGTGAAGAAAACAATGCACAAGAGAGAGATTCAAAGGACACTGGTTATTATTCAATGAAAGACCTATCTCTACCAAATTATGAACCTAATTTTGATAGGGCTGTACTAAAAGTTATTCAGAATATAGTTGCTTATTCCATTCTCTCAGGATGTGGGTCTGATGTGAATGGCTCTTATACAGCAACCCTGTGATATTTACATGATAACCCTGAGCGCCTATTAACAATCTAGCACTCTCGTCTCCAAATCAATCCTTTAGTGCGCTGTCCTCAGCTAGATTCCATGAACTTCTCTTGCTTGTCAGCTCACAGGAGGTTGGGTTTTGTTGGTAAAAGGTAATGGAGAGACACTGCAGCAGAACAGGCTCTTCATCCTGGTTTCATGGTGTTTTCAGGGTGTTTGGTCGCTATGGCTTGGTTACCAACTGCATGCAGGGAGGAAGTCCTGTGTAGCCAGCCTCCAGCAAATTTTGTGGCCAGTCCCAGTCAGTTTCCTCTCCTCTATGCAGTGCTTCCTAACACTCTGGCAGGGAAATTCTTCCTGCTTGCCAGTCACAGCCTGAGAACCAACCTCACGCGGTTAGGTGTCGACTATGGGATTGCTCTGTCCCAGACCAATGCAGTGAGCACGTCTGCCATGAAATTATGTGTGACCACATTGTCTTCGCTGACATCTAACTCCCATCTTCAGAGAGTAAATCTGGCTACCTAGTGTTCCCTCCTTTCAGTACTCTACCTCAACCCTGTTATTTTTATAATTTTATCTTAGTGGCCTTTTCTCTTAGTAGGGTTTCTCTTACAAATAATAATTGTTCTCCTCAAAATTCCCCTGGTTTCTGTGTCCTGACTCAGTTCTGACTGATAACCTTGCAACGCAGGGCTGTTCAGCCCTCATTTGTAGCCCCTTTAAGGGCTAGGAAAAATCAATTATTTTGGAATTCTTAGTAGAATTATTCACCTTATTGAGGAATTTACAAAAACAGGGCTTGATGTTATGATTTATAATTTAAATAGAATTCCTTTTATAAATAGCAAAAGCTTAAGAAATATATGATCTACTTTTGTCTCCTTTGCCTTTGGAGACGTGTCTTGAAAGAAGTTGCTGTGGCCGATGTCAAAGAGGTTACTGCCTATGTTCTTTTCCAGGATTTTGATGGATTCCTGCCTCATGTTAAGATCTTTCATCCATTTTGAGTTTGCCTTTGTGTGTGGTGTAATAAAATGGTCTAGTTTCATTCTTTTATATGTAGCTGTCCAATTTTCCCAGCACCATTTATTGAAGAGATTGTCTTTTTTTCCACTGGATATTTTTCCTGCTTTGTCAAAGATGATTTGACCATAGATTTGTGGGTCCATATCTGGACTCTCTACTCTGTTCCATTGGTCTATTTCTCTGTTTTTGTGCCAGTACCATGCTGGCTTGGTAATCACAGCTTTGTAATAAAGCCTGAAGCCAGGTAATGAGATGCCCCCAGCTTTGCTTTTCTTCTTTAGCAATTCCTTAGCGATTTGGGGTCTTTTTTGGTTCCATATAAATTTTAGGATTGCTTGTTCCAACATTTTGAAGAATGTTGGTGGAATTTTGATCGGAACGGCATTGACAGTATAGATTGCTCTGGGCAGTATAGACATTTTGACAATGTTTATTCTTCTGATCCATGAGCATGGAAAGCTCTTCCATCTTTTTGTGTCTTCTTCAATTTCTTTCATGAGTGTTCTGTAGTTCCTTGAGTATAGATCCTTGACTTCTTTGGTTAGATTTATTCCTAAGTATCTTATGGTTTTTAATGCTATAGTAAACAGAATTGATTCTCTGATTTCCCTTTCTATTTTTTCATTGTTAGTTTATAAGAATGCAACTGATTTCTCTGCATTGATTTTGTATCCTGCCACATTACCAAATTGTTGTATGAGTTATAGTAGTTTGGGGGTAGAGTCTTTTGGGTTTTCCATATAGAGTAACATGTCATCTGCAAAGAGAGAGAGTTTGACTTCCTCTTTGCCAAGCTGAATACTCTTTTATTTCTTTCTGTTGCCTGATTGCTGTTGCTAGGATTTCTAACACTGTGTTGAACAGTAGTGGTGACAGTGGGTATCCTTGAACTTCTGGGACTTTATCAAAATAAAAAGCTTCTGTACAGCAAAGGAAACAGTCAACAAAACAAAGAGGCAATCCACAGAATGGGAGAAGATATTTGCAAATGACACTAAGACAAAGGGCTGGCATCCAAGATCTATAAAGAACTACTCAAACTCAACATCCAAAAAGAAGATGAACACATCAAAAAATGGGCAAGATACATAAAGAGGCACTTCTCCATAGAAGATATACAAATGGCTAACAGACACATGAAAAAATGTTCAGCGTCACTAGCTATCAGGGAAATTCAAATCAAAACCACACTGAGATACCACCTTATGCCAGTCAGAATGGCCAAAATTAACAAGTCAGGAAACAACAAGTGTTGGAGAGGCTACAGAGAAAGGGGAACTCTCTTACACTGTTGGTGAGAATGCAAGCTGGTGCAGCCACTTTGGAAAACAGTGTGGAGATTCCTTTAAAAATTAAAAATAGAGCTACCCTATGACCCTGCAATTGCACTACTGGGCATTTACCCTAAAAATACAGATGTAGTGAAAAGAAGGGCCATATGTACCCCAATGTTCATCGCAGCAATGACCACAATCGCCAAACTGTGGAAAGAGCCAAGGTGCCCATCAACAGGTGAATGGATAAAGAAGATGTGGTACATATATACAATGCAATACTATTACTCCATCAGAAAGGATGAATATCCAACTTTTGTAGAAACATGGACTGGATTGGAAGAGATTATGCTGAGTGAAATAAGCCAAGTAGAGAAAGTCAAGTATCACATGGTTTCACTTACATGCGGTGCATAAGGGGTAATATAGAGGACAGTAGGAGAAAGAAAGGAAATGAGAAGTAGGATAATTCAGGGAGAGAAACAAAACAAGAGAGACTTTGGACACAGAAACAAACTGAGGGACCTGGAGGGAGGGGGTGGGGGGATGGAAGAGCCTACTGGTGGGTACTGAAGGCACCTATTGCATAGAGCACTGGGTGTGGGGAATGGGGAATGAATCCTGGAACACTGAAAAAAAAATTTAAGTAACAATAAAAAAATAAAAGAAAAGAAATATATGATCTGTACCTTAGTATTTATTTTTTATAGTAGTATGACACCAACACCAAGGGTGAAACCTCAGGTGCACAGTGGAATGTGATGCATCTTTGCAAGTTCATCTTTGTAACTAATGAACCATTCTAGTGAGTGTTGCTGATGACAGGAAAGGCCATACACATGTGTGGACAGAGGCAATAGAGGAAATCTCTGTACTTTTCTCTTAATTTTGGTATGAACCTAAAATTGCTCTAAAAAATAACATCTTAAAATATTCTGAGAAAGCATTGTATGGCTTTTGAAGAAATGAGAGATAGTTTTTGAGATGGTGACAAAGCATTATCCCCAAATTAGGTAACTAATGTTGGGTGCTTACAAACATATCGTTTTAATTCTAATCAGGATTCATGAAAAAATACATTTGAATCAACGATGAAAAATGGACAAATCTTGTCATTCTCTGAAGATACTGATGGTCTGAAATACAGAGAATTACATCTCATTAATTTAGTAACATATAATCACTAGTA
>PITA01032572.1:0-13796 GCA_004023965.1 Spilogale gracilis
GAGATTATGCTGAGTGAAATAAGCCAAGAAGAGAAAGTCAAGTATCGAATGGTTTCACTTACTTGCGGTGCATGAGGGGTAAACTGGAGGACAGTGGGAGAAGGAAAGTAAATGGGAACTAGGGTAATCTAGGGAGGGAAACAAAACAACAGAGACTTTGGACACAGAAACAAACTGAGGGACTTGGAGGGAGGGGGGTGGAGGGATGGGAGAGCCTGGTGGTGGGTACTGGGGACACCTAAAGTGTGGAGCACTGGGTGTGGGGAATGGGGAATGAATCTTGGAACACTGGGAAAAAAAATTTAGTAACAATAAAAAAAAAGAAACACTGAAAAAATAAAATGTAATAAAAAATAAATTTAAAAAATAAAAAACAATAAAAACAAAAAAAAAGTGCATTTTGATGAGCACTGAGTAATATATCGAATTGTTGAATCACTATATTATACACTTGAAACTAATATAACAGTATATGTTAACTATATTGGAATTAAAATAAATTTTTTTAAAAAACAAAACAAACAAAAAAAATCAGTTTCTTAAGAACATCCTTGATGAGGGAAGAGTAATTATTTTAATAAATCGTGATTTTTTAAAAAAATATTTTATTTATTTATTTGACAGAGAGAAACACAGCTAGAGAAGGAACACAAGCAGGGGGAGTGAGAGAGGGGAGAAGCAGGCTTCCCGCTGAGCAGAGAGCCTGGTCCTCCAGGATCATGACCAGAGCCCAGGGCAGACGCTTAACAACTGAGCCACCCAGGTGCTCCATATCTTGACTTTTGAGCACAAATCTTTTTCATATTCTTCGTGAAGAAGTGGGTGTGTGCATAAAGCAACTTTTGCTGCACACCAAAGCACAATGGCAATCTTAAGGAAAAGCCCTTTTTTTATTGTTTGAGTGTCAAGAGAAACCTGCCTTTTTTTCTAGAATATGATTTCTGTTTGAAAGAAGCGACAGTTCAGACTTTGGTATTTGGTGGAAATTTCCTCAAAAATTAAAAAAAGTGAGCCAATTATTTCCAAGACAACAATTAATCAGTATTTGTGACAAATAGTAAAAATCAAAGTTTTAAGAAAAAATCAGAATTTTAGAATTTTAGAATTGATAAATTTGTGCTACTATGAGCTTGAGGGTTTTCCAATGTTTAAAGACTTTTCTGATGAGATTGGTGGTAATATTCATACTGTTAATGAGATGTGTCAATGTTTTGAAGATAATTCTCAATAATCCATTGTTTTCCAAAGGACTAAAGCTTGATATTGCAAAATCATGTAGTGGTAAACTGTCCAGAGTGCAAAATAGAGCCATGAGTTTTAATGTAATGAATATTAAAAATCTGTTGATACAGTTTCAGATTTTGTATTGCAATGAGGCTTTAAGAAACCAACAGCTTTTGTGAAGTATCAAAGAAGAATATCTAAAAATCATCTTAAAATACTTCCTTTTCCAACCACTTTTCTACAGGAGGTTAATTTTTTTTCATATAGAGAATCAGTTATGAAAAATATATGAAATCATGGTTATTTTTAATGTGACTGTAATTAGAAAGTTCTTGACAATATTCCTCTCATTACAAGGATTGTTCTTATCTTTTTCTGTTCATTTCTACTAGTTATTTGCTTGTTTTATAAATATGTGTCCTCTTTTTCTGTAATTACCATCTATTGAGCCCTCATAATAAATTGGCCTTGAAATGGTGTTTTACTTTTATATTTAAATACTCAAAAAAAAAAATCCCATGAGAAAGAATTATCTCCATTTTACAGGAGAGAAAATCTAGGTGCAAGATGGTGAGGTAACTTACTCAACATCCTCTGGAACCAGATTTCAAACCTAGATTTATTTCAATTCCTTTGTCTTTTTTTTTCCACTTTCTTATATTCCATTATAGAAAAATTTCCCAAATCAAAGCCTGGACATCTGATTTCCTATTAAATTTATTAGTCTTAATAGATTTTCAACTCTAACACACATTGTCTGGAATATTAGGATTTTAGGAAATTTTTAGAACTTAATTCAGAACATGTTCTTATCTCAGATATATACGAGAGATTTTTCTCTCACTAGAAAATATCTTGAGGGGCACCTGGGTGGTTCAGTTGGTTAAGCGACTGCCTTCAGCTCAGGTCATGATCCGGAGACCCGGGATCGAGCCCCACATCGGGCTCCTGACTCCGCGGGAAGCCTGCTTCTCCCTCTCTCACTCTCCCTGCGTGTGTTCCCTCTCTTGCTGTGTTTCTTTCTGTCAAATAAATAAATAAAATCTTTAAAAAAAAAAAAAAGAAAATACCTTGACTGAAATATCATAGCTGTTTAATAATTAAACTCAATCTCTTTACTAGAATACAGCATTTATTTTTCTAGTCTCAAAATCTGAACTTGCAAATTGCCTTGTCAGTTTCTATCATTTTTATTTGTAAAGGTGTTTGTACCAGACTTTCTGACTAGTCTAGTAAGGCCACTCTGGCAAGTTCAGTCTTTGGAAGAGGTGAATTTACCACTGCCCTCCTTATTTGCTGCCATCCTACCTGTTAAGAATCTCATCAGCCCTCCTCTAGAACTATTGCAATAAATATACTATGTAATCCATCTGCTTTTATTCAGTTTTTTCTATTTTTCTCAGTCTAACTCTTTCTAGTCATTAGTGACTGATGGAACCACTCCCATCATTCAAACATTCAGTGCCCGTTAAATGTCTGCTTAATTAAGTACAAATTCCAGCTTGAAATATATTCGAAGCCTCATCTCATGTGTTGGCACTTCTTCCCTTACTGCCATGGACTTTCTCTAAGCCCTTAATGGATTAGACCACTCTTTTTCTATCTTGTGTTGTCCTCTCTCAGCCCTTTAACTGCATATGTCTTTTCTTTCATCAAAGGAATAGGATGTCCTCTCCATCCTATTCAAACCTAATTAAATTCTTTTGATTCTTCAATGTCTTTCTGAATCATGACCTTTACCCAAAGCTTTATCAGATTATTATATATATTTTCCTTCTCTGAACTCCCAGTTTTCTATTTGTATCTTTCTTAGAGCCTCTATTATGTTTTATTTTACTTTGTCTGTTTGTGTATTTGGTTTAGTCTGAAATTAGACTCATAACTTCCTTGAACAAAGAAATCCTGCCTTACTCATCTTCCATCTTAATAATGCCTTATGTATTATAGTTCTTCGTTTTGTGTAGCTGTAGGTAAATATGGTTTCTACTCTTCTAAGTTTACTAATTGTCTAATATATGTGGAAAATTCTATGAGAATGAACATCATATAGAAGTAGATAATTTTAAAATTATTATTAAATTTAATTTTTTAATTTTTAATTTTAATTTTATTTTAAAGATTATTTTTAAAATTTAAAATTATTTTCTTGGCACTAGTTTTGGGAGAGAAACTGTTGTCCACATGTGGACCACACTTTCACCATAGTTATCACATAAATGACTTTTCGTATGACTTTTCATTAGTTCAGGACCATTTCCTACATGCTAGTCTATTCATAAAGGTCATAAAAAGACAAAATCTGCCTTTCTTCTTCTAATTTGATGATAATGTATAATTCTGTTTGGACTTAGTGTCTCTGATACGAACTTCAGGACAACCCATGATTATCTGGAACTGGAAGAAGATATGATGGACTTTATATATCAATAGCCACAAGTGTGGAACTCCTAGGAAATACTGGTTCTCATTGAAACCCAAGACCTGGGGTGCCTGGGTGGCTCAGTTGGTTAAGCAACTGCTTTCGGCTCAGGTCATGATCCGGGAGACCTGGGATCAAGTCCCGTATCGGGCTCCCTGTTCGGCAGGAGGCCTGCTTCTCCCTCTCTCACTCCCCCTGCTTGTGTTCCCTCTCTGGCTGTGTTTCTCTGTCAAATAAATAAAATCTTAAAAAAAAAAAAAAAAGGAAAAGAAACCCAAGACCTGATGTAATATTATCAATGAAGGAATCCTAGAGAACTGTACAGAAATCCACCCTGAAGTGGTGGTAAAATAGACCATAATGGATTTTGAAGAGGCTCAGTGTCTCAGGGAAAAGAAGGATATTTTAATCAGATGCATTGCTTTTCCAAGTATAGGGAAGATCTTTTCAAAACTCTCCATAACATATCAGAGATCATACCATTATTCAATTTAGCAAATGAAACCTCAAGGCTCCATCTTAAGTACTTGGTTCCTAGTCTGCCTGCTCAGGGCAGAAACCAATTTGTCTGCCATTCCTGAGAGTGCTCAGACAATCTCTCTAAATCAGAGTCCAGGTTTGCTGCTCTTTGGACCTTTAAGAAAGGAAAAAGAGTGGGACATGTGCACACATTTCTTTTGGGTATAAACACCTTGTCGTTGAATAGCCTGATAATGAGATGTATGTATATTCATGTTCAGCAGATAATGCCAAATTGTTTGTCAGAATTATTGAACTATTTACAGTCACTCCAGTAGAGAACTCCTGTTGTTATTTATTGGTCTCTATGACCAGTACTGTCAGTCATTTTTAATTTTAGCCATTCCCAGTGGACATGTAATAGAATCTCATTGTGATTTAAATTAACATTTTCCTGATGACTAATGATGTTGAGCATCTTTTTATATGCTTATTAGCCATTTGGATATGTTTATTTATGAAGTCCCTACTCAAGACTCACACATTTTTTTATAGGTCACCCTTTGCTTATTTATTAGTAAGATTTCTTTAAATATTGTATATAAATATTTTATACTAATTGTGTATGATTTAAATATCTTCTACTCTATGTTTTGTTTTTCCTTTAATCTTTTAATAAGCAGAACATATTTAAAATTTTAAAATCTAATTTCCATCAATCTTTTTTGGGTAGAATATGCTTTTTGTATTCTCTTTTAGTTTGGCAACCAGAGTCATGAAGATATTCTCTTTATTACACTCTAGAAGTTTTATTTCTATGCTTTTAATATTATAATCTATACTCATCTAGATTTTATTTTTATATTAATGTAAAGTAGATATCATTTTATTTATTTTTTCCTAAAATGGCTACCTAGTTCATCTAGCAATTATTACTAATCAAGTGTCCACAAAGACATCATTTGTTCCTAGACTATTCTTTTCCATTGACCTATTTCGCTATCCTTAAGCCATTACTACATATTTTAATACTGTGACTTTATAATTATATTATTTGTGAAGAGCCCTCTCTTCTTGTTCTTCCATATTGGCTTGGCTATATACTTTATATAGTAGACTATAATTGCATATACTTGTGTAGGCCCCTATCTCTATTACATGAGAATAAACTATACTAGATCCATTTTCATATACATTTTAGAAATAATTTGCCAAATCCTTTAAAAAAGCAAACCTAGTGTTTTTTCATTAAGATTTATGAAGTCTGTGAATAAATCTGGGGAGAATTGACATCTTTAATAATATTGTATCTTTCAATCTGTATATCCTCTAGCTCTATAGATCTTTTTTACTTTTCCCCAATAATGTTTTATGGTATTTTGTAAGATATTACACGCACAATTCATTCTACTCATACGACTTTTATGCTATTGTGACTGGTACTTAAAAAAATTTTTAAGGTATACTTGACAACACTTTTATGTATTTAAAATATATGGTGTGATGATTTGATGATAAGCATATACAAGGTAGAAATAACAAAGAATTTTCTTAATCTGAAAGACAAATTTCAGATATCATACTTACAAGTGGAATATTGAAATTTTATTCTGATACTGAAAAATCAGACAAAGGTGTTCACTATCATTATATTTTATATAGTTGTACTTCTACTGTCACAAGGTAAGAAATTTTTTTTCTGGTATTTGGAAATAAAATTGAGTTTTGAATTTTATTGCTTGATAGGCTCTCTTATTAATTAAAATAACTTATTTCTAGATTTTGGGGGATTTATATCCCACCTGATTTTATACCTTCTCTTATAATTATTTTTGTTGTCTTCTTTCCTATATGAACTTAATAAATAATGTTCGTAATAGCCTTCACTTTTTAATGTTGTAGAACCTTTAGGGATCCCCTCATTTTCATTCCTGGTATTATATATACTTGTCTGTTTTTTCTGAATCAGGCTCAGTCAAGAGCTTTATCAATTTTGTCAGTCTTTTCAGAGCACCACCTTTCAACATTGTTAATTTTCTCAACTGTGTGTTTAGTTGATATTTCAACAATTTCTTCTATTTCCTTTAATATTTCCAAAATTTTACTTTGAGAAGTTTAATTTCTTGCTCTTTTTCTAATTTCTATAAATGGATGCTTGATTATTGGTTCTTAGTCTTTCTTTTTAGTTAATACATTAATATATGGCTATAAATTCCTCATAAGTTTGGCTATAAACAAATTTAGCTATAAGCAAATATATCTATAAACTTTTCATTAGTTTTGGCATGTAGCATTTTTCTTATTAGTCTATTAAAATATTTTCTAATTTCCATTTTGATTTCTTTTTGACCTATGGGGTTTTTAGAGTACTTATTCTGAATTTGCAAGCATCTGGAATTTTCTTTTTCTTTTTTTTTTTAAATATGATTCCACTTACATGTGGAATTCAAGAAACAAAACAAAGAAATATACTCTTAAATAGAGAACAATCTGTTGGTTGCCAGAGGAAAGGTGGATGGGAGGGATGGGTAAAATAGATGAAGGGATTAAGAGGTACAAACTTCCAGTTATAAAATATATAAGTAGCAGAGATGAAAAGCACAGCATAGAGAATATAGTCAATAATATTATAATGATATTATATGGTGACAGTAACTATACTTACTGTGGTGAGCATTGCAAAAGGTATAGAATTATTGAATCAATATATATATTTTTTAATATTTTATTTTTTATTTGACACACACACACACACACACACAGATCACAAGCAGGTTGCTTGTGAGCAGCAGGTCCCTGCTGAGCAGAGAGCCTGACGCAGGCCTGGATCCCAGGACCCTGAGATCATGACCTGAGTGGAAGGCAGAGGTTTTAACCCACTGAGCCATCCAGGCGCCCTTGAATCAATATGTTAAAAAATTAGTGATATGCCATTTTATACCTATCACAGGCACTAAAATGTAAAAGTTTGTAGATTAGGTATTTTTCAAAGAAAGAAAAAGTGGAAGTGGTGCAGCACTAGTTGTTTATTCCACTAATTTATTCCAGTTGTTTATTCCTGTTAATGATTTGCTAAATTCTGCTGGGTATAGCGGATTTCAATCCTTTGAAATGTGAAGAAATTTGTAAATATCCCATGTATATTTGAAAATAATGTATATTTTCCAGTTGTTGACACAGTGTTCTGTAAATGTAAATAAGACCATTTTTAAAATCATATTGTCCAAAACTTCTATATACTTGCTGATTTTTGATACATTCTTTTGTGTATTTCAAATATTTTTAAAATTTTATTACAAATTTTAATTCCAGTATAGTCAACATACAACGTTATATTAGTTTCAAGGGTGCAATATAGTGATTCAACAAATTCTGTTGTTGGTAAGTGCATTCTTTAATCCCCATCAACTATTTCCCCATCCAACCACCCTCCTCCCCTTTGGTGACCATCAGTTTTTCTCTATAGTTAAAAGTGATTTCTGATTTCGTATTCAATGAATTTCTGAGAGAGTTCACTTGGATTACAGATTAACTCTTTTTGCTTCTAGAACTTCCAACTTTTTCAGAACTTATTTGAGGTTGTATTATTAGTTCCATAAACTATGAGGTGATTCAGAGATGGGTTTCAGTCTCTCCTGAGGCTGTCTATATCTGATTTGCTCTTATTTCTAGGATGTAACCCCCAGAACACCTTGTTTGAGGACCTGATCTTATTTTTCCCCTTAGCCTCAAGGGACTATGAAAAATACTCTATTCAGTTTTCTGTCCCCTTTTAAGAATTACCCCTAATGAAAAGTTGTTCCAAAGGCTATTCTCATCTATCTGTGTCATTATTATTCTTGATCTTGACCTTCTATTTCTTTACTGCCTTGTTAGCTGTATGGTACTTGAATTAGATGGTCAAAAATATTTTGGGCAGATTTTTTTGGCTGTTTTCAGTTAGAAGGGTTGTTATGGATTATTTCTGTTAATATCATTGAAAGATTTGTTTTTATATTCCTTATGGTGTTAACTTCTTTTTCTCCAGAATTTTGATTTTTGTATTATCATGTCTTTTAGTCGTGCTTTACTTTTTAAAAAATTTTTAATTTAAATTTCAATTAGTTAATGTACAGTGCAATATTAGTTTTAGGTGTACAGTATAGTGATTCCACACTTCCATGTAACACTTGCTCTGTGCTATTCATAGCAAGTGTACTTCTCAATCCCCATCACCTTTATCATTAAACTTTTCTCTTCAAAATTTTCTTTAAATTCTAGTTAGTTAATAAAGAATGCGATATTGGTTTCATGAGTAGAATTCAGTGGTTCATCACTTACTTATAATACCTAGTGCTCATCATAACAGTACCCTTCTTAATACCCATTACCTATCCAGCCCTTCCCCCACCCATCTCCCTCCATTGACTCTTAGTTTGTTTTCTATCATTAAGAGTGTCTTATGACTTGCTTCCCTCTCTTTTCCCTCCCATATGGTCATCTATTTTGTTTCTTAAATTCCACATATGAGAGAAATCATACGGTATTTTTTTTCTTTCTGACTGACTTATTTTGCCTAGTGTAATACTCTCTAGCTCTATCCACCCCATTGCAAATGGCAAGATTTCATTCTTTTTGATGAGTGAGTGATATTCCATTGTATATTTATACACCACATCTTCTTTATACATTCATCAATTGAAGGACATTTGAGCTCTCTCCATGGTTTAGCGATTGCTGATAATGCTGCTATAAACATTGGGGTGCATGTACATCTTTGAATTTGCATTTTTTATCCTTTGGGTAAATACCTAGTAGTGCACTTGCTAGATCCTATGGTAGTTCTATTTTTAACTTTTTTGAGAACCTCTGTACTATTTTCCAAAGTGCTTGCATAGTTTGCATTCTGACCAACAGTGCAAGAGAGTTCCCCTTCCTCAGCGTCTTCACCAACACCTGTTGTTTCCTGATCTGTTAATTTTCAGCCATTCTGACAGGTATGAGGTGGTATCTCATTGTGGTTTTGATTGCAATTTCCCTGATGATGAATGATGAGCACGTTTTCATGTGTCTGTTAGCCATCTGGATGTCTTCTTTGGAAAAATGTCTGTCACGTCTTCTGCCAATTTTTTAATTGGAGTATATGTTTGTTGGGTGTTGATTTTAAAGTCATTTATAGATTTTGGATATTAATCCTTTATCAAATATGTCATTTGCAAGTATCTTCTCTCATTCTGTAGGCTGCCTTTTAGTTTTGATGATTGTTTACTGTGCAGAAGGTTTTTATCTTGATGAACTCCTAATAGTTCATTTTTACTTTTGTTTTTCTTGTCTCTAGCAATGTGTCTAGTAAAAAATTGCTGCAACCAAGGTCAAAAAGGTTGCTGCCTGTGTTCTTCTCTAGGATTTTTATGGTTTCCTGTCTCACATTTAGGTCTTTCATCCATTCTGAAATTTTTTGGTGTGTGTATATGGTGTAAAGAAGTAGTCTGGTTTCATTCTTCTGCATGTTACTCTACAGTTTTTCCAACAAATTTGTTGAAGAGAATTTTTCTATTGGATATTCTTTCCTGCTTTGTTGAAGATTAGTTTCGTTAAAGTTTTATTTTTATAAAAGTTGTCTCAAACCAGAGGATAGCTATTTACAAGCATATTCTTCTCATAGTTTCTGCTTTGTAGTTGTTTTGGTTTGGATTTGTTTTCCAGTTAAATTTTTAATTTCTCTGAAATATAATTTGAAGTAAATATCTATTTTTTTCTCCAAGAAAAGTAATTTTGTCATTATATTTATTAAATGATATTTTGCTTTCTCATTGATTTGAAACTCCTTTTTAGTATATACTAAATTGTTTTCAGATTATTTCTGGTTTTATATATTGGTTCATTATTATATTCTTGTACAAATATCACAGTTTAGTATGTCAACTTTGTAATACAGTTAATATATTTGGTGTTTGACTTTTCTCATTGGGATTTTTTCTTTTCAAAAACTATTGGGAGCATCTGGCTGGGTCAGTGAGTAGAGTATGCAACTCTTGATTGCCATGACTGGAGCCTACTTTAAAAAACAAAAACAAAGAAACAAAAACTATTGTTTCTCTAACATCATACTCAATGGTGAGAAACTGCTAAAACTATGAACAAGGGAAAGTTTTTCCCTCTTACTGCTCATTTTCAACATTATCCTAGCTAATGCAATAAGGCAAGAAAATGAAATTACAGTATATAAAATAAAAAGGAAGAATTAACCTTTTTCACAGATGTCATGATTATTTATATACAAAATTCAAATGAATCAACAAAAGCATTCCTGGAACTAAGAAGCAGTAATAGGAAGGTTGTGGGACATAAGATCAATACAGATAAGTCAATTATTTTCCTTTATCACAGCAATGAAGAATTGGAATCTGAAATTAAGAGCACAATTTACAATTTACTTAGCACCCAAAATATGAAATACTTGAGTATAACTATAATGAAGTATGTATAAATTCTATACAAGGAAAACTGCAAACTTCTGATGAAATCAAAGAACTAAATAGATGGAAATATATTCTGTGTTTATTGTTAGGAAGACTCAATATTGTCAAGATGTCAGCTCTTCTCAACTTAATCTGTAGATTCAACACAATCTCAAAAATATCAGCAAGTTATTTTGTGGATATTGACAAATTGATTCTAAAGGTCATTAAATAGCCAATGCAATTTTGAAGAACAAAATTAGAAGGGTAGCATCACAAACTTCCAACTTAATATCAAGCTACAGCAATCAAGACAATGTAGTATTGGTGAAAGAATACATAAATATTCTTGTTCAAAAATTCTGGAACAACTGGAAGTCCATATGCAAAAAAAAAAAAAAAAAAGAAAGAGAGAGAGAAAAAAATGTAGACACAGATATTACACCCTTCATGAAAATTAACTCAAAATGGGTCATACATGTACATGTAAGCTGCAAAACTATATAACTCCTAGTAAATAATATAGATTAAAATCTAAATGGCTTTGGATTTGATGATGACTTTTTAGGTACATCATCAAAAGCATGATCCATGAAAGAAATGACTGATAGGTTGGAGTCATTCAAATTAAAATCTTCTATTGACTATGCAAAAGACACTATCAAGAGAATGAGAAAACAGAACATAAAATGGAAGAAAATATTTGCAGAAGACATATCTGATAAAAAGACTTTTACCCCCAAAATATATGAAGAACACTTAAAATTCAACAATAAGAAAATGAATGGCCAGATTGCAAATTGGGCAAAAGACCTGGGAAAACACCTTACCAAAAAAGGTATACAGATATCAAATAAGCGTATAAAAGATGATCAACCCCATATAGCAGTAGGAAATTGCAAAAGAAAACAACAATAAGATACCACTATACTTCTGCTAGAAAGGCCAAATTCTAAAACACTGACAACTGAAGTTGTGGAGCAACAGGAACTATCAGTTATTGCTAGTGGGGGATGCAAAATGTTATAGCCATTTTGGAAAATAGTATATCTGCACAGACCTGCACATGGATGTTTATGACAGCTTTATTCATAATTGCCACAATTTCAAAGCAACCAAGATGTCCTTTGGGAGGTGAATGGGTAAGCTGTGGTGCACCCAGATAATGAAATATTATTCAATACTAAAAATAAATGAGATATCAAGTCATGAATAGATATGGAGAAAACATAAATGAATATTACCGATTGAAAGAAACAAGTCTGAAAAGGCTACATAGTGTATGAGTGCAGCTATATGGTGTTCTGAAAAATGTAAAACTGTGGTTAGAGTGAAAAGATCAGTAAATGCCAGGCTGTTGGGAGTGCAGGAACTGATGAGTAGGCAGAGCACAGAGGATTTTACAACCGTGAAACTATTCAGTGTGATACTATAATGGTAGGTACATACATATATTATTCATGGTGTTATACACTTATATAAAATATATAATGCCTACATAATAATATATGTATTATCTATTGGTCAAAACCTATACATTGTCCAGGAACAAGAGTGGACCCCAATGTATATCATAGACTTTGGATGATAGTGATCACAATGTATCAACATAAGTTTATCATTTGTAACAAAGGTACCATTCTGGTGTGGCATGTGGACAGTAGGGACGACTGTGGTTACATCAGGGCAGCAAGTGTATGGAAATTATCTACTTTCTGCTCATTTTGCTTTACACCTAAAACTTCTCCAAAATATAAAATCTATTTAAATAAAAATGTATTGATTCTTCCCAAAAAGCCATTATAATAACCACTTTGAAAGTATTTTTAGTTGCATAAGAATTTTTTTAAACTTTAAATAAAACTGTACATTAGCAGTTGTACATTGAGTTTTAATGTACTTAGTAGGGTAATTCTTTCGAGGAGTATGTTATTCATACCTTTGATATCATTATCAGCTAGAAATGCTAGCTCTTTGTAACCTTACTTAGGCATCTTGCTCTCTGCAACTTGCCCTCTCTAAGCTCAATCATCCTGTCACCTATTCTACAAACACATTGAGACTCCATTCTCATGACAACTCTATACTCTCTATTGAGTCTTTTTCATCTCAATTTTCACCTAGTTTTTTTTTTCTTTTTTAATTTTGACCTAGTTTTGACTCTATGTTATATCACTTTAACCACTGTCTCTCCAATGTATCTTCAGTTCCTTTCTCTTTGTCCTTAGTCGGTGACAAGTTCTCTCTCTGCCTTTGTTAACTAATGGCAAAAGTAAATAACCCCATGGTCCCATTAGAATTAATATTTCTGTATTTACTATTATGTTCTTGTTTTCATGATATATACACTGGTTCTTTATTATCTTTTTTACTTCCCCAAAATGTAACTTGGCTATATCTCTTCCAACTCTCAGCAACTTAAACTACTTTTCTTCTTAACTCGAGAGAACACAGACATCATCAGATGTGAAGCTTTTCAATACCTTGTTACTAAATCTGTGGTCACACTGGCATGTGTACTCGTTCTCTTCTCTTCCTTCCTACATCATAGTTCTTATAAAGTGACTCTTCGTTCATGTCTGGGATTACATTATCTTCTACCTCCATCATCCATTACTGTGGTCTTTGCATTTTAACATCTTTGTCTTGTTCATTGCCTTCCTCATTTAAACTTCCACAAGTTTAAAAAGTTTAGAAAACAAATCGTCCTTCACTACTTTGATTTCTGTCCCCACTATTTACTGTCCAGTTCTCTCCTGTTTACAATAAAACTTTTTTTTTTAAGATTTACTGATTTATTTTTGAGGGAGAGAGAGAGCGTAGGGGATAAGGGCAGAGGGAGAAGGAGAGAATCTCAAGCAGACTTTCCACTTAGTGGAGAGCTTGATGTGGGATTGGATCTCATGACTCTGAGATTGTGATGTGAACCAAAAATCAAGAGTCAGTTAATTGACTGTTAATTGACTGGGCCACCCAAGCACACTCCTACAGCAAATCTTCTTCTTCTCCTCCTCCTCTTCCTCCTTTCCCCTCCTCCTCCTCCTCTTCTTCCTCCTCTTTTTCCCCTCCTCCTTCTCTTCCTCCTTCTCTTCCTCCTCCTCCTCCCCTTCTCCTTCCTCCTCCTCCTCCTCTTCTTCTCCTTTTTCTTCTTCTTCTTCTTCTTCTTCTTCTTCTTCTTCTTCTTCTTCTTCTTCTTCTTCTTCTTCTTCTCCTTCTCCTCCTCCTCCTCCTCCTCCTCCTCCTCCTCCTCCTCC